>CM031923.1:32497405-32712064 GCA_018703695.1 Prunus fruticosa
GTACCAGATTCATCTCTTCTTCAACTGCAATGGCGGAAACAACTTCTCTATCATTGTAGATTAGATTTCTCTAAGAATAACTTTGCTTCACTTGCTCTGCAAGGTCGCTCCGTATTCGTCAACCTTCCATTACTTCCAATTTCCAGCATCATCTCCCCAAAGCTGAAGAAAAAGAAGAAGAAGATCAACTATATTATCACAACAAAATTTACTCACAAGTAGTTTAATTGATCAACTTCAACTATATTATATATTACATGCCAACTACAAATAATCACAAAGTTACTTAATTGGGACATTTGAGTACAGGAAATGAAACTGATTTCCTGGGGATGGAAATGATTTTTCTTCCTGTAGGAAGAATTGGAACGGGCAATTTCCTGGGGGTTCTTTTATTCGGCTATACTCGGTTTTTAGAATTTTTTTTCAAAAAAAAAAAATAGTATAGCCGCGCTTTGTTTTCTAGAAATTTTTTTAACAAAATAATAGTACAGCCGAGCGGCTATACTATATTTTTTCAATTAAAAAAAATAGTATAACCGCTCGGCTGTACTCGGTTTTTTTGGTTTAAAAAAAAAATAGTATAGCCGGGCGGTTATACTCGAATTTTTAATTTTTAATTTTTAAAAGAAATAGTATAGCGCGCGGCTATAATCGGTATTTAATTTTTATAAATGAAATAGTACATCATTTCCACTATACTCGGTTTTTAGAATTTTTTTGAAAAGAAATAGTATAGCCGGTCGGCTTTACTCCATATTTTAATATTTAAAAAAAAATTGTATAGCCAATCGGCTATACTTGGTGTTTAGAATTTTTAAACAAAGAAATAGATTTTTTTCAGTTTTTAAAAGAAATAGTAGAGCCGAGCGGCGACACCCATTTTTCCAATTTTTTAAAAGAAATAGTATAGCGTTTTTTTGATTTTTAATTTAGTATAGCGATCGGCTGTTTTTTTTTTACTCCCTATTATTTTAATATTTTTAACATTCTTTTTGTTGAATTTTTAAATTGCATAGCCAACCGGCTATATCTCTTTGGTGTTTAAGAAATTTTTCCAGTTTTTTAAAAGAAATAGTTTTACATAGAGCCGATAATCGGTACTTTATCAAGAAAAAAAGTACGGCGATATTTAAAATTCAACCCATAAAAGATTTTCCAAATATTTTTCAACATAATTAGAATTTACACTATTATTCATAAAACTATTGCCGGTCGGCTATAACGTTACTAATCTTATGTGAATTTAATATTTATTTTCCCCCCACCCCCCCCCCCCCCCGGGGGGGGGGGGGGGGAGAAAAGGGAAAAAAAAAAAAAAAAAAAAAACCCGCCCCCGCGAAAAAAAAAAAAGGGGGCGCGGCGCCCCCCCCCCCCCCCCCAAAAAAAAAAGGGCCCCTTTTTTCTTAATTGTATTCAAAAGAGCTTGAATTACGTTCAATTTTTCAAAAGGAAATAGTATAGCCGCTCGGCTATACTAGGATTTTTCCAATTTTTCGATATGACAAAGCTTTGTAAAGTTTGAGAACTGATAGAGGAATATAGGACTTTAACTAGACTGAGAATTATACTGAAAGATAATTAATACGTACATTCAGTTATTTCAAAAGCCAAAAAATACCAATTATGTATGAAAAAAAGAGAGGAAGAATCAGAGACCAGAGAATATGACAATTGCAATTGCTATAACTGATGGTAATCAGAACAAGGAAATATTGAAGCAAACAAATTCTCCCTCCCTAGGTGTTAGTTGTTATCCAGGCTTTCAACCATAGCCATTCTCGTACGTGTTTAGTAAAACAAAGAAGTAAGTTGAATATATTTGCGCAGAATGACTATAATCGACTACATAGGTGGAAGGTTGAAGATGGAACTTAGGTATGACATGGATCATACATGCTAAGAAATGGAAAAAATTAAGATACTAAATATGTTAGCTGAGTTTGTAACTTTTGAGTATGATTCATTGTCTTCCCTTGCTTACGTTTGGCAATGGATGTGTGTCCGAACTGAATAGACATGGACTAAACTATACAAAAGGCCTTAATCTAATTATGTTCATGACAAAAGATTATGAATAATAGAGATGGATGTTGTTACATATCCTTGTAATTAAGATTGATGGGAAAGCTTAGCTACCGGGGTATGAAAATTATGTATGAAAATTACAAAGGGAAGAATCAGAAAATATGGAAATTGCAATTGCTTTAATTGATAGTAATAAATTCAGAACAAGGAAATCACAAAGGAAACATATTCTCCCTCCCCCTGGGTGTTACTTGTTATCCAAGCTTTTAATCATAGCAGTTCGCATGTTTTAGATGAAGGATCGATATGCCCTAACTTCACCCTTTCAGGGTATACTTCTTCCCTGTGAATGCTTGCAACTTTGGCTCTTCTGACTTGTGAAGGGGCTCTCGCCTGCTGCTATTGTTTGGGGCAACTATTGGGGTTGCATTCGCAGGCCAGTTCACATTTGAACCAAACACAAGCTTTCCAGAATGTTGAAGTGAAGCAGAAGCTGATGACTTAGAACCCTTTTTGTTGGTTCCATTTTCACTCTCCAATTGGCGCTGCTTGAGTTCAGGAGGAGAAGGAACTGCAGGTGCAACGGATTGTGTCAAGACCGGTTCTCCATCCAATCGTCTGGCTGAACCAGTAAAGGGACTGAACTTTGCTACCTTTTCAGGTGTCACTTGTTCATCTTCTTCAACTTCTTGTGGTCTCGTTGTTGGCAGAGTGGATGGTGCTGGCTTCTTTTCAGGCTCCACATAATCAAGAGGAGGGGCAAAATCAACCTCGCAGTCGGTATCAACTATACAAATTGCAGAGGGGGGCTTTGTTTCAATTATGTTGATGTAATACTTCTTACTGTTATAAGGAAGCATGATAGTGTCACCAGTGGTTAAACAAGAGTAGCTCCTCAACGCTGTCTCCAGAACGGCTTTAGGGTTTGAGATATCCAGAAAGTCCTTGGTGTGAGGTTGCAGTTTGACATATGTTCCCTTCCCAAGGCTTTGGCTTTTGACATGAACAAGGTTACCCTCTTGTAAAAGCAGGTTGTGCATCATCCAAGATGGTAAAAATACAAAGCCCTCATCAGCAACAAATTCCAAGACCCCGCAATGAGTAACTCGTTCAGATTTAGAATTGGGATTGTTGAGCTGAAACAGCATAGGGTAGACCACCTGTGGACCCCAAACAAGGCGATGGAGAGCCGACGGCGGCATTATAATTTTATCACCGTTTTCCACATGTGGCTTGCCAATTGAGGAGACAGAAAAACAACGATAAAACTGCTCAAAGTCCATCTTCACCAAGTTTGCTTGCACTGTCAAAAAAGAAGAAGAAGATTAGTGATATTGATGGATCGTCTTTGATTGAGGTAACTCTACTGGGTTTCTTTTCTTGCTATGCCAAGTGTGAGAACAAGTGGACTTGTATTTATAAACTATTCAGACCAAAATCCTATCCTTTCAGAATAAGGAAATCCTAATCTCACTGGGACAAACCTGAGATTGAAAATAAAATACATAGAACGAAACAAAAAACGAATCCTAATCTCATTAAACTTGCATGTAACCATAGCCGTTCATAATCCTTTACTTGTTAGCCAAGCATTGGATCATAGCCGTTCATAATCCTTGAAGACTTTGCCCAATCTGATGAGTAGCTACTCAACGGTGTGATACTAATTGGTGCGCGGTGTGAAAACAAGTGCCCTTTTCTATATTTTATAATTTATAGAGATTTCCAAACATAGTCCTTTTTTTTGGTCTGACCAAACATAGTCCTTTAAGCATAAGGAAATCCAATTTATATAAGGAGATTTTCTATTTTTATTTTAACTCAATAATAATAAAACAAAGTAGGAGCCAACGGGGTCTAGCCTAGTGGAAAAGGGCCTTCACCTGCTAATCAGATGGTCTAAGGTTCGAACTTTCATGACACCTTGGTACGTAGTGTGTGTGTGTAAGAAATCCCCCCCTTGTAGCTAGGGCTAGTCAATGGGCCAGGCTAACTCGGTCCAAAATTTATTAGGCTTGGGCCAAGCCGGGCCAAACCTTAATCAAGAGAAAAAATAACGGATTAGGCCGAGCTGGACTTAGACTATCGCTTATATTTACAAAAAAAAAAAAACAAAACAAAACAAAACAAAGAGAAAACTGAGGGGCCTAAGCAATCAAATCAATCAGTCAATGCCCAAACTAATTTAGTGGGCTTCCTCTAGGTGAGTGGGAGTGGTGAGTGGTGAGTGGTGAGTGGTGACTTTTTTGAGTCAACAAACTTCATACAATATGAAAATAATTTTTCTGCATTCTTTTGGGGTAAAGTTTGCACCTGATCGTGCGAACGTGATAATATCTAATTAATATCTAAAGAAATTTGTGATTTTATTAAGTACTCAGCAAGGTCCTTGACGCTTGGTTTTTGACTCAAAAGCTCACAAGTGATACACGTAGAGTTTGAGTAGAAGAAGAGGGGCCAAGATTGGTCAACAAAAAACTTGGATTTCTTTTTTCCAGCATCTTGGTCCAAGTTGGTTGTTGGCACTGCATCTGGATGCATACTGCTTTTCACTATCAGCTTCTCGAAATATTTGACAGACTACAAATCTATTTCCACCAAAACCCATTGATTTGATATCATCACTCAACTTTTCTCCAAAGTTCAAAGCCCACATGAATTGAAATTTTGTGCATCTTCTGGAAGTGAAACAAACAAACGTGAGTGTGTTAGAACAACACCCACCCACCTCTGCAACTTTTCTTTCCAGTGGAATTTTATTTTTCATTTTTCTCCCTCCCCTGTCTGTATCAGTGGAAAATCAGACGTGCTGCCGTTATTCTTCTTACACTTCATAAATGTTTCGATTGAAAATAATAATAATATGGGATCAAAGTCTCCCATTAAATGACCCAGAGCATTGACTGTACTTTTTTCCAGGTCCATCATTGACCCAGCATATGATTTTGAAGAGTTTCGACATCCTTAAAGGAAATGAACATCCTCTAATTAACTTGTCCTCAAAACCAGTGTTCAAACCGCGGGAACAGACCAACTTCTGAACCTCCATCACAAAATGACTAAACTCACCCAAACATCTTCTCTCCACACCCATCTCTGCTTCCTTCTCTTCCTCCCCCTCCTCCTCGTCGGCCATGCCAACTCTCAGTCATTGCAAGACCAAGAACAAGCTGTCCTGCTAAAACTAAAGTCATACTTGCAATCTCCACCGTTCCTCAGCCATTGGATTCCATCAACATCAAACACTTCCCACTGTTCCTGGCCTGAGATCACCTGCACAAACAACTCCGTCACTGGATTGTCTCTGGTCAACAAGAACATCACCCTACCAGTTCCACCTTTCATTTGTGATCTCAAGAATCTCACACTCATTGATCTTAACCTCAACTATCTCCCTGGAGAGTTCCCAAAGGCTCTCTACAACTGTCCAAATCTACAGTACTTGAACCTCTCTCAAAACTCATTTGTTGGAAAGATTCCTGATGATATCGACAGCTTGCCTCGGCTTCAATACCTTGAGCTTGCCGGTAACTACTTTTCTGGTGACATACCGGCGGCTATTGGGCGGTTACAAGAGCTCAGGAACCTGCAGCTGCATATGAACAGCTTTAATGGTTCCGTGCCACCAGAAATAGGTAACTTGTCCAATCTTAAAGACCTAAATCTCTCTTACAATACAAATCTTGTGCCATGGAATCTGCCTTCCAATTTCACCAAGTTGAAAAACTTGAAGAATTTATATATACGCCAATCGAATTTGACTGGAGAACTCCCCGGAACACTTGGAGAAATGGCAGCACTGGAACAATTGGATTTGGCATACAACAGTTTAAATGGGACAATCCCAAGTGGTTTGTTTCTGTTGAAGAATTTGAGTATAATCTATCTCTTCAGGAACAGCCTGTCTGGGGATGTACCTCAAGTGGTTGAAGCATTGAACTTGAGTATTATTGATATTTCTGAAAACGATTTAACAGGGCCAATACCAGAAGATTATGGAAACCTCACCAAGTTAACAGAGTTAGCTTTGTTTTTAAATGGTTTTTCTGGTGCGGTTCCAGCAAGCATTGGCCGTCTACCAAATCTCAAACAGTTCAGAATGTTCATCAATAATTTGTCTGGAACATTGCCTCCAGACTTTGGAAGGTATTCAGAGCTTGAAGGGTTCGAGGTTTCGGGGAATAGGCTCACTGGCAAACTGCCAGACCATTTGTGCAATTTGGGTAAGCTGTCAACACTTGTAGCTTATGAGAACAATCTCACTGGGGAGTTACCAAGCTCTCTTGGAAATTGCACTAGTTTAACAGAAGTGAAGGTTTATGATAATGGATTGTCTGGGAACATTCCTAGTGGCATGTGGACAGCACCAAACTTGGGTCAGGTGCTGATGAGCAACAACTCTCTTACCGGTGAGCTTCCTGAGAAAATATCTCAGAGTCTTACACGGCTGGAAATAAGAGATAACAGATTTTCAGGTAACATTCCAACCGGGGTGTCATCCTGGAACTTGAAGGTTTTTGATGCCGGTAATAACCTTTTTAACGGTACTATCCCTCAGGAACTTACTGCTCTTCCTAGCTTAATCACTCTCTCTCTTGATCAGAATCAGCTTACTGGCTTCCTTCCATCAGAGATTATATCATGGAAATCACTCGACACTCTTAATTTCAGTCGAAATAAACTCTCTGGACCAATTCCAGCTGGACTTGGTCTTCTACCAGTCCTTACTGCACTGGACCTTTCAGAAAACCAACTTTCTGGCCAAATTCCAGCTCAACTTGGGCATCTGAAGCTCAGCAACTTCAATCTCTCTTCCAATCACCTATCTGGGAAGATCCCAATTGAATTTGAAAATCCTGCTTATGATGGCAGCTTCTTGGACAATCAAGGTCTCTGTGCAACTAGCCCCTCAGCAAAACTCAGCATATGTAATTCTCAACCTCGAAAGTCCAGCAAAATTTCGTCTACATATCTTGCTTTGATCTCAACTTTCGGCATACTTTCGTCCTTCTTGGCTTTGTCCTTATCATTCTTCATGGTCAGAGCTTATTGGAAGAGAAACAGATCGGATTCTGATTGGAAGATCACCGCATTTCAGAGGTTGAATTTCATGATGGAATATAGGAATGATACTATCAATGGTGCCCGGGCGATAATGGGTTTTGAAATAGCGTGAAATATGTATAAAGTTGTGAAAATATAAACATGGAGATCTAAATAGTGGTATCATGCTTAGTTTAACAAGCTTAAGTTACAAAAAAATAAACTAATAACATGTTTTATGTTATGCTTGTTATGTGAAAATATTGCGCATATTTTAATAGATCAAGCAGTTATAAAAACATCAAAATACGAGCAACTTTTAGTTGCTCATTGTTCAAAAGAGTTTGGACAGGTGTTTAAATATATGGTACTGGATAGTGGAAGGGGATCTAGGTTTTGCTAGCTCTGCTGTACAGGTGGCTTACTTTCTTTCCTCTCCTCTGTAGAGGTTTTGACTCTGGTGGCATAAATTTGGAAAATGGCAGGTGTTAGTGTATATAAATGGAAAAATTTGCATGAGGGCAATAACTATTATGACATAATTAAGTTAAAAAATAGAACATGACAAACAACAATCCAGATACATTAAGCATTCTATTAATCTGATGGACAAAAGTATAAACTCAATCTATTCAACCAATTGAAAACAAATTCAGAACAATTGTGGCAATTATTAAATAGGTATAAGAGAATTAAGCCAAAACACTTGAGCTTGAAAAGAATTAAATCAAGGGGTGTTGATTTTGTTGCTATAAATTTGGTAAATGGTATGCGGTAGTGTAGACAAATAAGAAAATTTTGGCGAAGACAATGGCTATTGTTATAGAATTAAGGCCAACATAAACTGCACAAGCCAAAATTTAAATAACCTATGAATACCTAATGACCTATAAATAGAAATAAGATAACCTAATGACCTAATAAGCAAGTTTGTTACAGTATCAAGATAATCTAATGGAGAAATAAGCTATAGAAGCAGTAATAATCTATAAACAGCTATAGGTTATAGAAGTATAATAAAGGTAGAAATAACAGGCTACATGTTATAGTTTTTGTTCATTACATTTAAAACATCTAATAAGAATTGTGAATCTTACAATGCACACAGTTATCAACTTCACTTAAGCAACTCTGAGTGCCAATTCAAATCCACCATGAACCAATCCATAAGCTCGAACATAGAACTCAATCATATGATAAACCATCACACAAAAGGCTTAATTTCAGTCCAAAAGAGCAATTCGAGGATATGGTTCTTACCTAAAATGCTTTGGTGAAGTTGCAAAATCACCTTTGTCCTCATGATCAAACCTTTCAACACCTAAAAAAAGAATGAAAGGAAATTTTCATTGTAATTCCAAGCACATGCAAGGAAGAACAAAGGCACCAAATTTTCAATCCAGCATAATTATAGAACAAAGACTCAACCTGTTGCCTTCATGTCCTTGAGTTTGCACAGAAATGCAGGTGATTTCAATAAAAAGTACTAATCTTATTAATTGGTTGACCTCAAATGGTCTTATAAGCATAATTAGTGACTCCTAGCCACAAAATAATAGTCAAACATTTAAGAAGATGAAATGTTATGTTTTTTCTGCCATTTTCTATTGGAAACTCTGGTTCCAGAATTTTCTTTGGCTTGATGCTTATGCTCAATATTAGTGCAACAAACATTTTCATGACAGATTTGTGTACCACTTGAAGTGGAAAAAATATGGGTTTCTTATGTCAAGCTTTTTCTGGTTTTTGCAATCCTTTTAGACAAGATTTTTAAAAATTACAAATTCCAACCAACATGTCGATAGCTGGAAAAAAAAAACATGCATGAGTTAAATTATAATATTTTTATTACATCTATAGCCTAATCAAGCAAAATGGACACACACCAACAGGACCTGCAGCTATAAAAATAAGAATGTTCAAACAACACAACATCTAAAAATAAATTAAATACAATTTCTATAGCCTAACCAAGCAAACCAGATATAAGCAATAACACACAACCACAGAAATAACAATTTTCAAATGACACAATATCCAAAAACTAATTTGCCACAGTTGATATGCATGACATCTTCAAAAGACGAATAGAAAACTGACATGTTGCCTAACAGCAATGGGAAGAGCTATCAAACAGTCCAAAAAGCAGTTAGACAACACCTATAACAAACGCAACCGAAAAAAATGAAATTAAGCAACAATCAAAAGAGCAAAAAATAAAAGCATCAAGATTCCATTTGTGATAATGGTCTAAAGGCACATGACTTACAATAATTAATGATTTTCAAAAGAAATGATGAAAAAAAAAAGGAGCTACTAATATACATAAATCAGAGAATCATCTATAAGCATTTGACTTACGATGATTAATGATTTTCAAAAGGAAACGAAGAAAGAAAGGAGTTACTGATGGTAAAAACTCATACATGTGTTGCCATTTATAGGCTAAGTTAATCTAATGGAGAAGTAAGCTATAAAAGTAGAAATAACCTATAAACACTATGCAGGCTTACCTTGAAAGTACCAATGTTCGAGAATTAGAGAAGACAACTATGATCTCTAAGGCCTCTCTCTCTCTCTCTCGCGAACATGGCTTTCTTTCTGGTTTGAGAAGTGAACGCGGGTTTGAGAGGTGAAGCGGCTTTGGTTTCGAAAAAAAGCAAACAGAGGAAAAAGGTTATGTAGCTATTCATCATGGCAAAAATGACATTGTACTGTTCATTAGTCAACATAATTGAGAGGGCAACTAGTTAAGCATGGGCACAAACGTCATTTAACTATTCCTAAGGAACAGTGTATGAACCATCTAGAAATAGTAACTTGGATTCAGTTTTAGTATATATATAATTTTGGAGCTATGCGGCCCAACAATACAGGTTTGATGCAACACCAACAAAAAGTCTTGCATGCTTTTGTGGGTTCAAGGGCACCAATTCCATGTAGCTTAAGTTTTTATGTGTGATTTATGTCCTAGTTAATTGTCTATGTTCTTTATACAATCGTGCAACAAGTGATCTTGTTTTACTTTTTCACTTTTTCAGTTTCTTCTTTAAAAGATCTTGTATCGCGTTGACTTATTAACGTTTCCACAGAGATTGCCCAGTTGAGTTGAAGGGAGCAATTTCAAGTGTAATATTTGCATTTCGAAGATGTGCAGCAGAAATACCAGAACTCATTTGCGTTCGCAAGCATTTCTGATATAGTACTCAATATAGATCGAAGGGACAAAATCAGAGAGTGGAGAAAGTTTACTCAATATCCAAATTTGAATTTTAAAGAACTACATGGGAGGTATTTATAGCAAACTAAAACCTAGACATAATAGGATAGAAATCCCTTGCTTAAATAAAAATCATAATTCAAATAAAATAGGAAACTTAAAACTAGAAATCTGGAAATCTGGGAAAGTAGAAATCCTACTAGATGGCACTAACATGTGTTGGAAACTAACTGGTTGCCAGCTAAATACGGAAAGGAGTTTGTCCCTGCAGCTGTTGAATTGCGCCCAGATTGTGGTGTGTACATCCTATGGTATGTTTATATAACTTGTGTTATTTCTTCGGTTATGTATTATATGTGTTGATACCATTATTGGCCTCACGTGCTTTCTCCAATATAGTGGCCTCCCATGCACTTAAAAGGAAGGCCCACGCCTCCTCCTAGCCGGCCTAACATGCCTAGGCAAGTGGACCTCTTAAAGTTGGTCTCCCACATGCTCCGCAAGTACCAAGATTTACCTCCTTCCTATATCTCGTGTAACCAGCCCATGCTGCCGATTAAACAAAGGGCACGCATGGCTCCCCTCTTCCTGGCGATATAAGGGAAGAAACCCCTCTCCAGGAGGGATGGCAAAAATCCCCGCGGGGGCGGGTCTCCGTCGGTCCCGACCCTAACGGGGGGAAATTTCCTGGGGCCAAATTGGGTACGGGTACGGGGAGACTCGAAAAAAAAATCCCCGACGGGTTCGGGCCGGGTATGGTAATTGGGTCCCCGTCCCCGAACCCGGCCCGAAATATATAGATTTCTAATTTTAATTAATATATATCTTAAAAGCCTTAAAACATTTTTGTGATGGAGGCATGGGGTTTCGAACCCATGACCTTCTTTAAAACCAAAAGGCTTACCTTACCACTACTCCACCAATTGTCCTTGTGTTATAGAGAAATAATTAATTAATTTAATGGTTACAATTCCAATTCTAGCTAACAACATGCATATTAAAAACAAAATTCATATGCAAATATGTATAATAATCAATAAATTCAAACAATCCAAATATAATAGGAAAGATAAAACACAATAACAAATATTGATTTTAAAAAACAAAATTTGTATGCATACATGTATAATCAACAAATTCAAACAATTCAAAGATAACAAAAATAATCAAACGCCACAACAAATATTGATTTTAAAAAAACAAAATTTATATGCAAACATGTATAATCAATAAATCCAAAGATAACGAAATAATCAAACATCATAACTAACATTGATTTTAAAAAATAAAATTCATATGCAAACATGTATAATCAACAAATTCAAATAATCCAAAGATAGCGAAAATAGTCGAACACCAAACGTCACATTTACATTAGACAACTACTACATATACTATCGCAACAACTGGATGATTAATGTTAGATTGGTAATCAAACACTAAATAATCAAACACCAAGTCATACATAGATTAGAACTCTTCATCAATTAAATGCCTAATGTAGATTGATAATTACATACCACTCTATGAGTATGGTTTAGGGTTTAGAGTTTAGGGTTTAGGGTTTAGAGTTTAGAGTTTAGGGTTTAGGGTTTAGGGTTTAGGGTTTAGGATTTAGGGATTTAGATGGCATTATGAAGCATGGCAAGATGATGATGATGAAGATGATGAGGAAGAAGAAGAAGAAAATGTTACTGTTGTTTGTTTATTTTTAAAAATTTGAATTTGAGTTTTGTTTTTATAAATTTTTTGAAGTAATTTTTTTTTTTAAAAATGATGAAGATGTAAATCAGTGTTGTCTTGTTTGAAGTAAATTTTGTTTAACACTCAGGAAAAAAAACTAACTAACTAACTAACCACACCACGTAAAAAAATAAAAAAATAAAAAAACTAACACACCATGTAATACTTAACAAAAAAAATAAAAACAGAAAAACTAAACAGAAAATAAAACAAATAAAAAGAAATTAACTATAGCCCAACAATATTAAGCTTGTAGCCCAAACTCAATAATAACCCTACATTTATTTTTCTGATGAGCATAAACCCTACACACAGTAAAAAAAACTAACTAACTAACCACACCACGTAATAAATAAATAAATAACTAACACACCATGTAATGCTTAACAAAAAAAATAAAAACTAAAAAACTAAAAAACTAAACAGAAAAGAAAAGAAATAAAAAGAAACTAACTATAGCCCAACAATATTAAGCCTGTAGCCCAAACTCAATAATAACCCTACATTTTTTCCTTCATCTTTTCCTTCATCTTCTTTACTCTGCCGCCGCACTCCCATCTTTTCTTTCATCTTCTTTTTTTCTTCCTTTTTTCTTCTTCTTCTCCGCAGGAAGAGAGGGCTAGCTATAAGATTCCAATTTTTGTTCACTCATCCACCCAATAACCGGCCTGATGAGGAAAAGCCCTGCGCAAACACCCCTGAGCCCCAAGTCCCTCTTATAGACTTGGGTGGTTTTCTCTCTGGCAACAAACAAGCTGCAATGAAAGCCTCCACAATTGTAGGCGAGGCCTGCCAAAAGCATGGCTTTTTCCTTGTTGTGAATCATGGTGTTGACAATCAACTCATAGCCGATGCTCATCGCTACTAGGATGATTTTTTCGGGTTGCCTCTGTCTGAAAAACAGAGAGCGCAGCGGCTAGCAGGGGAGCACTGTGGCTATGCCAGCAGCTTCACTGGTAGATTCTCGTCAAAACTTCCATGGAAGGAGACTCTTTCATTTTTCCTTGGAGTTCTTGTTTGTATTTTGTTCCTTAAAAAATCGGGGATTCGGGGCGGGTATGGGGAATGGTCCCCCGACGGGTACGGGGCGGGGAATCCCCGAATCCTATTAAACGGGGATGGGGGCGGGGACGGGGGAGGGTTTGGGAATCGGGGTCGGGGATGGTATTGGCAAACCCGGACCATACCCGCCCCGTTGCCATCCCTACTCTCCAGCAAGGACATCTCCAATTCCTCTCTCCATGAGCATATCCAGAGATGCCCAAGCTCTCCCTCCTGTATTTCGGCTCTCAACCCTCTCCCTCCTGTATTTCGGCTCTCAACCCTCTCCATGTATATTGTAATACTCATTCACAGAGAAATATAAATACCAAGCTCTACAGTGGACGTAGTCCTATTCATGGGTGAACCACTATAAATCTGTGTAATGTGTGTGATTGTCCGGATATCCTTTACCTATGCTAAATCACCCGTTAACAGTCTGTGGGAAACGACACAAAAGGTTTATGTCGTTCTCATTACTCTCTTCTCCACGGTGAAGCCGTTTCTCCACAGGGAAGTCCATCTCCACCAAAAACAACCATCCTCATGGCCCCAGAACTCTTAGCAAACCAAGACAAGCAGAAAAGGTCACGTTCTCCACACTCCAAAATTTGCTCAAGACACCCATGTGTCTCCTTGCCTCATTCTCTCCCTCTTATCACCTCACGCTGACTTTTTGTGGACTACGGGCGGAGTCGCCGACAACCTTCTGTCGGCGTGTGGGGTGGTTCAGCTTCCCAAGTCTCGACCTCAAGGCTTGAAGCGGGTCAAGGTCTTCGACTCCAACCTGACCGTGCTCCGAACTCTTGCAGAAAAACCTAAAACAGTGAAGGGAAGAAAAACGGGAGCAACAATCGCCTCGGTTGCCGACGCCGACCATCGCTGCTACCACACCGGTCACTCACCATCCTAGAACCCAAGTTAAGGCCATTGTCGGGGTCTTTGTCTGCACCCTCGACACCACCAGGCTCCTTGTCCTGGCCGTGGAAAAACGGTCACACAGCTCTCATCCGTTTCGACATCCACCCCGCCATCAAAGCCTCTCTTTGATCACCCATCCCTGGAAACAAACGGGAAACAAGAATAGGAGGCAACTCTCTGCAATGCTTTGTTTCTCCAGACCGGAGCCGCCACCTTGCATTGCAGCACGCCACCTCGCATGGCCGTACCGACCACCTTGGATGAGCACCAACCACCGTGCAAGAACCAGGCCACAACTTTGGCCAAAACCTCTCAAGGCACCCAAGCTTCCTCTCCACCTCTATCTCCTTCACAAGCACGGCAAAGCTTGGTTGTATGAGAGGACCAAAACCAAGGAGGGGGGACTTGGAGAACTTGCACGAATTGGCTTGGAGCCCAGCGCAAGCCACCGCAGCCACGGTCGAACCACCATACTCCGACCAGCAAGACCGAAGAAGTAGCAGGGTCATTCGAGGAGGACATGGACTAGGCACCGTGTCCGTCATCGTCATTCACGTCGATAGGCCAAGAGCTATAAAGCCCCCCTCCCAGGCACCACACTCGTCTTCGGCATGCCAAAAAGATAAGAACATATCTTCGTTAATAATTCAAGTTGCTGTTGTGTGGTTAAAAATATTGTCTGACAATATATTAAATTATATTTTATTAGCATGTTGCCATGAATTAACTAGATCTTAGTTCTGAACGTTATAGCTTTGCTCATCCTGGCATGTAGTGATATGCATATAATATTCACGTCAATATTACATGCAGTAAAACTGCTCCACCATGCTAATACATTACAGAGTACAGACCCACTTACACAATGTGCATTGTTATGTGACCAGCTCAGCATCACAGCTCCAAGGTGTGCTCGGACTAGCTCAATATCATTTCTCCAAAATGTGCTTAGCTCCGCTTGGTGCCACAACTTGCATGACAAATCTCCACGTTGCATGGCCTACCCGAACAACTTGCATGACAAGTCTCCACGTGGCATGGCCTACCCCAGCAACTTGCATGGCAAATCTCCACGTTGCATGGCAAATCTCCACGTCGCATGGCCAACCACTATGCTTGCATGACCAACCACATTGCATGGTTGGTTCTCCAAGGAACAAAAGCTCTCCTCACCAAGGCACAGGTTGATCAACTCGTCTATGTATATCGGTCTCGCCAAACCTCCAACACCATGGTTTAAGAGAGACAAGAAAGTCCCACCATGGTTAAAGGAAGACAAGGAAAAATACATCTTAGGTGTCAGATGACACATCTACCTCCACGGATTAACAAATAGTGTGTCATACCACACATAGTCATCATAAAACATCATCATAACATAGCATACAACATCACCACACCATCATCCCTCATCATGTCATCATCACATACATCATCATAATGTTATCACATGCGTGAACTCCATTACAGCTTATACACCAACCGAGACCTACAAAGGCTCGCCACCGATACTGCTCAGCTCGGCCAACTGTATTGACTTGAAAGTTCCCAGTCAAGAACACATTCTTAACTAGAAACTTGGGGACTCCTGTTGATACCATTATTGGTCTCACGTGCTTTCTCCAATATAGTGGCCTCCCATGCACTTAAAAGGAAGGCCCACGCCTCCTCCTAGCCGGCCTAACATGCCTAGGCAAGTGGACCTCTTAAAGTTGGGTCTCCCACATGCTCCGCAAGTACCAAGATTTACCTCCTTCCTATATCTCGTGTAAACAGCCCATGCTGCCGATTAAACAAAGGGCACGCATGGCTCCCCTCTTCTGGCGATATAAGGGAATAAACCCCTCTCCAGCAAGGACATCTCCAATTCCTCCTCTCCATGAGCATATCCAGAGATGCCCAAGCTCTCCCTCTCTTCCTCCTGTATATATAGCCATGCTAAATCACCCGTTAACAATATGGAAACCAAAATTGGGCAAATTGGAGATGGCAGGATGTACTCTGTCAGAACTCGTAAGATAGTTGTATTCATTATTTTGTATGTTTTCCTTTCAGATAGTTGAGAAATTATCTGCCGGACCACCTAATGCTGATGGCCCTACCAAGGTTAAAATATTGTCTGCAATTGCAGATGAACATAACATCAAATGGGATCCTGATTCATATGGAGAGAATGAGTCCAAGTCTCTTGAGGCCCTGCTGGTAAGATTGGCTCAGCTATACAAATAAAAATTAAAAATGAAAGAGTCGCCGGCCTGGTGATTAGGAGGCCGCGTGTCCGGCTATACTATTTTTGGGAACAAAATTTCTAAATCGAGACTAGCCGCGCGGCTATACTATTTATAAAAAAGATTTCATTTTTGGGAAAAAAATTGACAACCGCGTATAGCCACGCGGCTATACTATTTACAAAACAAAAAACAAATGGCCCGCCTAGTGATTAGCGTGGTAAAAACAGTATAGCCGCGCGGTACTAATTTTGGGAAAAACATTTTGAAAACCAAGCCGCGTGTAAAAACAGGTATAGCCGAGCGGCGATACTATTGTTATTTTTTCAAAAAACCCCAGTATAGCGGCGCGGCAATACTAAGTTCGAGCAATCTTCATGTTCTCCAGCGGGCATAACTTGTTTCGTTTCCAGGACTCTTGTTCAAGACAAGCACTACAAAAAAAGTGTCTTTTTATGACACAGATTTAATGACGCATCAAAAATACACGTCATTAAATGTGATAAACTATGACGTGTTTTTAAAATGCGTCGTTGAAATGAGTTTATGACATCGTTATCACGACATTTCCTTGATGCGTCATTAAAATCATTTTCAATGACGCGGAATGTGTGTCATTGATTTGTGTACGTTTTACGACGTACTATCATACGTCATTAATACTGTGTATTTAACCCGTCCTTCTACACGTCATGAAGTACTTATACAATCACGGCAGGACCTTGCCTTGCATAGATTTACCGTATACGACGACGCAGGACCTGGGTCATAGATTTATATTTTTTTCCCCAAAAATCAACGACGTTTGGGAGACGTCATAAATTAGATTTCGCGACGCATATTCTACGTCATAGATATATTTTCAATAACCTTAACATGACGCGTCTTCTGCGTCATAAAATCTTTAGCACTTTGACGACGTAGCATATGCGTCATGGATTAAAGAATGAGAGAGAATTTGACCCCAAAAAAAAAACGCACCAAACTTAAATTTGGTGAAAAAAGGGCGGCACGCGAAAATTTTTGGGGAAAAATTTTATGACGCGTAAAATGCGTCATAGATTTTTTTGACTTTATATGACGTTGGATCTGCGTCATGAAATGTTTCTTAAATCAATGACGCATATTGCGCGTCATTAATGTCTATGACGTTTGGGCTTGCGTCATGGAATCAAGTATCCATGGCAGGCTAGCCTTGTCATGGAAGTGTTTTTCAATGACGTTTCCTATGCGTCATGGATCTATGAAAATTTCCCACCTTTTTTTTTCGTTCCGCACAATTGTTTTTTACCTCTTTAATTTTGCCCGCTATTTTTTCACATATTATAAAAATATTTTTAATAACCTTAAGATGACGCATCTTCAGCTTGCCATAAAAGCTTTAACGATTTGACGATGCAGTATATGCGTCATGGAATTGGTTTTGAGGACGCAGTATACGCATCATAGAATGTTATCTTACGACGTAGATTCTGCGTCATGAATTTGGTTCTGAGGCCCCAATTGTTTTTCACGTTCCGCTCTTTTTTTGGGTGAAATTTTAGTTTGCCCGTTATTCCCTTCCATAAGGCGCGCTCTCTCTCTCTCTGTCTATCTTTCTAAAATCTTCTCTTCATTCTCAGACCTAAGGATCTCTCTCTCTCTGTCCCCAACTCCAAATCTTCTCTTCATTCTCTCTCATCTCTCCCTTCCCTTTCTTTTCTTTTTCTGTTCACTCTTCACTCATTCTCCGGCACCCCCTGATCTTCTCCTCATCTTTTCTTCTCGTTTATCTCCAACGGTGGCTTGTTTCGCTGGGGATGTGTGATATTGAGTTTTGAAGGTGGAGATTCTAATTGAAGTTGTGGTAATTCAATGCTCAAGGTACGAATTTTTTCTTCTTCTTCTCTTCTTTGCATTTTTCTCATTTATATTTTAGTTTGTCCCTAATTCTTTTTTATATTATCATTTTTGTAATGAATTTTCGGGACATTTGAGCTGGTGAAGAGGTGTCTTTTTGAGCCTTTAATTTCTTCTTGGGACATTTGAGAGAGCTTCATAAAGCCATTGCCAGCTTGGGCAGATTCGTTGAGAGAGCTTAGGAATTTTGAATTTCTTCTTGAACCCTTTGTAAGTTTTTTTTTCAGATTTTAATTTCTTGTTTTTGGATGTTGTTACCTTTGTTGGGTTGATTATTTAAATTGTGTAGTTGATTGATTGCTCCACAGAACCCACGAAACTAAATGAAAGAAGAGTATGAATTGGATTTATTAAGTTTGGGTGTATTGATCAACTTTCAGTTTCGGGTTTTGGTTTTTCAAACTTCGATTCTTGTTGGTAATTGAGTAGCAGTCAGAACTGAAATTATATACTTGTTTTTAAGATTGCTCATAAGTGTTTTGGGGTTTTGTTTTGGTAAAAAAACAAATAGGTGCAGAAGTTGTTCAGTTTCAGATTTTCAGAAAGTGTGATTGTTTTACCCACATTGACTGTTTGTTTTGCACAGGTTGTGGGTTAGTTTTGAGATATAAGTACTTGGTTTTAAACTATACCTATCCAGGATTAAAAGCCCTCTGATATCATGTAATTTGGCTGAAGTTTGATACCTAAAGTTTGGTAATTAAAGTATGACTACAAAATCTGTCAAAAACAGGGGCTGCAGTTTCAGTTTTGAAACACTTACCTTTGTTATATGAAAATAGACATCTCAATGAACATTTGAAAACTTGTTTCATGTAAATCAGAGTTAAATTGCATTTATGGTAACTTTTCCAAGTTAGTGTTATGCTGCAGAAAAACAGAAAAGTCTGTAACTTAGTCTGTTTTGAATTCAGTTTTTGACATGATTCCTGAACTTCGAATTGAATGAATTTTTGATATGATGAGGTTCTATATGTCTAGTTATGATCTGGAAAGTTTTACATTCTTTTGAATTAAACTGAATGTTTAGTTAGCAACACCACTGAAAATGTTAGGGGCATGGCCACAAAGCTTAGGATTTCCTCTGTCATGATTGTAACCCCAATTAACCTTCTATGCAATTGATCGTCTTTTCTCAACAAAAAAAAAAATAAAAATAAAAAACTGAATGTTTAGTGAATTTCGAGAGGTGATAGGTTCCAGCCCAAAAGAATTGAACAAAACTAACTGGTTTTTGGGTTTTGGATATAATGCCATATATGATATTAGTTTCTTTCTCCTATTGGTATTTGTGTTTTAACTTGGACTTTAAATTTAGTACTAGTGTCAAGTTTCTGTTTGTTAGAGTGAAAAATCTAAAGTCAATGCACTGGGTTTTTCTTTTCAGTTTGCATTGTAAACTTTCAATGACTATAAATGAAGAGGAGAAAGGTATATATTATTCCATTTTGGTAATATGAGGGTAGGAGATAATATTACAAGAAGAGAAGAAAAGAAAAGAAACTCATGGTGGGTGAGAGATGGAAATTAGAAGTTAAGCCCCCACCCCTTTTATTTTCTTCTGTTTGAGAACTAGACAGTGCAATGTGCAAAAGGGAACGTTTAAGTTCTATCTTCTCTTTTCTTTGTTGTCGAGTCAAATATGTCGTAGTTTCCATTTTATTTATTTATTTATTTAAATACTTTAAGTGCGATTGTTTTGGAGTTTCTGGAGGGGAGGCCTGAAGAGGTTTGTTGTGGACTGTTTTTGTGGGGTTACAAGGCATGAATGCTGGATTTTCTCATAATTGCTTACTATTATGTCAAATTACAGATTGTAGAAAGTGTTGGAGCTGAAAGTTTAGAACTAGCCAGATACAGGGCAAAGATGGAGGACCGTGCACAGCAAGAAGAGGAGCTTTTTATGCGTGCTCCCATTACAAAGAAGGAGAAACAGAAGGAGAAACACTTAAAAAAGTCAAGAAATGGGTATGCACACTTTAAAATTAATTTATGGTATTATTCTCAATTATGTCAAATTTATTTGGGTAGGATTTGTTGTTGGCTGTCTGTTCTGAACTTGTATATTCAGCAGACTTTTTCTTTTCTTAAAAAGATGTCATCATATAAAAGATGTGGTTTTCTATTTGGTTCAAATCAATCAAATGTGTGGATGCTAGAGAAGTTCTGAAAAATGTTTAAAAAGATTTGTTTATAGTAATTACTTAACCAGATTTCTTGTTCAAGTACCCTGTGCTATTCATGTGCTGTGAATTTTTTTTAGAACTGAGTGGGATTTATTCATTATGATTTCTTAGATTCATTTTACTCTATTTTCATAACCGTTTCTGTTATAGAAAAAAGGGAACTCCAGTGGCCATATTGTACATATGTGCATTTCCAGATTATTGTATGCTTCTTCAAGTCTCACTTTGAAATACTAATGAAAATACAGCTAATCCTCTGTGATCCAACATGCATTTTATAACTGTGTTATTCCTCTCTGCAATTACCCCATCTTTCATCATTTTCTTTTTTCATTAGGATCAATCGAAGCTTTCACAATATCGGGATAGAAGATTTACTGGATCACAGGGGGAATTTGAACAAGCACTCCTGGCATCAACGACTGTTTATATTGGGAATATGTCATTCTACACAACAGAAGAGCAAGTTGCTGGAGATATAAAGAAGATAATTATGGGCTTGGATAAAAATACCAAAACGCCTTGTGGTTTTGTTTTGTCCTGTAAGCTTCATTCTTCATATTTTTAACTTCTTGAAAGGGAAACGGTTTAGTGGGATTCGTTAAAGACAATTTTAATGTACTAGAATCATTTTGAATAATAGAAATATAATTTAGAGTACTTTGCCTTTGTGTCTATATTTTTGCTTTTATATATTAATTTCTTTTTGCATAATTAAAATGATGGTATATATATATATATAAACATATTAAGAATTTTTATTTTAAAAAATTAAAGAATTTCAACGACGTCTAAACTGTGTCATGAAAAATATTTCAATGACGTCTCAACGTCGTTAAGTTCAATGGCGCTTAGTCCATGACGTGACATAGACGTCGTATTTTGAAAAAGATTCCACGACACGCTGACCTGCGTCATTGAAACCTCATTCCATGACGCGGAATAGACGTCGTGCTTTGAAAAAGTTTCCATGACACGCTATCCGCGTCATTGAAACCCCATTCCATGACGCGAACAGACGTCATGCTTTGAAAAAGTTTCCACGACACGCTACCCGCGTCATTGAAACCTCATTCCATGACGCCGAACAGACGTCGTGTTTTGAAAAAGTTTCCACGACACACTATCCGCGTCATTGAAACCCTATTCCATGACGCGGAATAGACGTCGTGCTTTGAAAAAGTTTCCATGACACGCTGATCCGCGTCATTGAAACCCCATTCCATGACGCGAACAGACGTCATGCTTTGAAAAAGTTTCCATGACCCCCCCTTTCGACGACGTGGGTTACGGCGCCTGATCCGCGTCATTAAATGCCTTCCATGACGCAAATCAGACGTCATAGAAGGATTTTTGTGTTGTAGTGAAGAGCCATCCAATGAGAAAGGGATCACAAAACTATACAAGGAGCGGTCCACCAGAACCTCTGTCACATATATTACTTCTGATGATGATTCTTCAGCAAATGAACTCTCACCTGCAAATGGTAGCTGCCGTAAAAAAGAACCATGCAGTCAGAAATGGAGCTCTGAAATAAAGGTGAGCACAAGTTCCTCTTTTCGTTACTTTGATTCAGATGATAGTGAGGCTGAGGAAGATGTTCGCAGACAGATTTCCCCCAGTATTGCTCATCTGATCACTAAATTTTCTAGGAGAACCAAATCCGTTTCTTCAAATCCTGTTAGAAGTTGAAGCTCAGCAACAATAATTTTTCCAGAAGCATCAGTGACTTGAGATTATGACTAATGTCAAATTCCATGAGAGGTTTAACGGCTGCATAAAGAGAGACGAAAATAAAGGTGGGGATGTTGGATTTGAAGATTGAACTATATATTGCTGCACATGTGTGAACACCTTTTCCTTAGGATTTGTGTATTTGGTAAATCCTTGTCACCATGTGCCTGTAAGATAGCATATTCCTTTTCAACCTTTTTCTTTTCATCAGTTGCATGACATTAACAAAAGAACAAGACAACTAGTCATTAAATTCACAATTTGTTAGTTTCACGTAGGAAGTTAGGCAATTTATGTTGGTGGTGGGTCAACTACCCTTTAAGAAGTTGAGATATATTTTAGGTTAAGGATGTCAAAATTATCCAGATAATCAAATGGCTAAACAATTTCCGATTTAAACTTAAAAATAACCTCAAAAACCGGACAATTCCGATCATTACAGCCTCTCCATACATGAAAAAAAAAAAATTATGTTATTTTGTGTTCAAGTTGCTCTTAGTTTTCTGCACATCAAATGATTGATGTTTTTGGAATCTTTAACTATATTTTATAACCATTGGATTAAGATTCTGCAACCTTTGTGAGCATTTGAGAACAAAGTCAAGACGTGAGGAGCAGGAACTGGATTTATAATTTTGGGGGATGATCTGTCAATGCACGTTAATGAATTCCGTGACTCGTTTTTAGCTTTGGCTGCATATGTCACCTTCTTTTCTTCCATTTTCAACTTTTCTGTGCCTCAAATCAAAACTTTATGGTTTGTAATGCTTGTCCTACACTGGTGTCTACATCCGATGTACTTTAAAAAAAAAAAAAAATCATCTAAGATATCATTAAATTCAGGGATTTTCAATTAATATATCTAAAGACTAAAATGACAGGCTTAAAATAAAACCATGAGATATCAACTCCATCTATTATGATTTTGTCTTCCAAAACTAAGGGGTGTTTATAATCCAAATTCAATTTGCTTGAATCGATGTAATTCAATTTTGTTTGGTTTCAACAATTTGGTGAGTTGAATTGAATCTTAAAATCTCGAAAATCCAATCCAATCTAATTGCTTCATACTACTTTGATCTTATATGAGAAATGAAAAATATTATGAAAATACTCTAATGTGTGATCCGTTTTCCAATCCAATATAATGGATCCTAATTAACTTTGATCAAATTGGACTGATTTGAAAATCAGCAATCTAATCTAACTTGGTGGATGGATATTTGTTGAATTTTAACAATTTGGAATCCACGAATACGAATGATTATAGAATATTACGTAGTACAGTTATGTAATACATTTTGTACACGGATTATAATATAAGTGAATATTTATTAATACTATTCCTTAAAAGGAAGAAAAATAAATCATGTCATCCATTTTATTATAACATGTGTCAGGATGTACCATTGTGATCATACTGCCAATGATTTGGTGAATTGAATTGAATCTTAAAATCTCTAAACTGTTAGAATCAGATGACAAATTTACTAAGCAGAATCCAATCCAATCTAATTGCTTCATACTACTTCGTTCTTATATGAGAAATAAAAAATATTATGAAAATACACTAACGTGTGTTTGGAATAAATTTAATGATAATTATTTTATATATCAATGGCTTTTTTCCGTTATTAAAATCGATTATCCAATCCAATCTCATAGATCCTAACTTTGATCAAATTGGATTGAATGGAAAATTAGGAATCTAATCTAACTTGGTGGTGGATGCATATTTGCTGAATTTTACCGGTTTGAAATCCAGGAGTACCCTTTCCCCAAACCTCAAAGAAAGAGAATATAAATTTTATTTATAAAATAAAAAGACAATTTAAGGGAAGAATATCAGACACAAAAGGAGGACGGAAAGAACATGACAAAAGAGTTTACTTAAAAAAAGGACAACAAATTTTGGATTATTTTATTCACAGGACAAAAGAAGAAACTTAAAAAAAGAAATAGAAAAAAAGAAAACAAAGTCAGTCACACATACAAAGGCTACGAGGCCAGCCTCTCATTGTTTGTTTCCTGCACCCTTCCACACCCAAACGTAATCACTAGTTCCTTTCCGTGTGATTAAGGAGAACGGGAAAGTCTTCGTTTTCCTTTTCCACGAAATTTCAATATCCATGCGCCTTCCTCTGTAAGATCCTTCTTTTGCTTTTACTAAATTCTACAATCAGAAACTTCCATTATTATATTATCACACGCTTTGCCCGAATCAATAGCCCATCTGGGTTTCTTGGGCGCCGAGGAAAATTAATCAGAAGATCATATAACTTCGAAAGTTCAAAGCTTTGGTTTTGAAGAATCTCAATTCTGAATTCACCATGCTTCACAGGAGCTTCAAGCCAGCCAAATGGTAATTTTTCTCCTTTTTTTTTCTTTCTAAATTTATAAATATTATTAGCGGCCTGTTTGGTTTCCGAGAATCATAGAAGAAAGAAAATTTGAAACAGAGTTTTGTACTTGTACAATGATTCCTGCGCGTTTGACTCTGTTGCTGCGGAGTTTCAAGTTTTTGTTACCGCAAATTTGTGTTATGTATTGGAATTTTACTGTTTTATTGATGAATTTGGCGGGTTTGATTGGTGTCGATGCAGCAAAACGTCGTTAAAGCTTGCGGTTTCTCGGATAAAGCTATTGAAGAACAAGAAAGATGCACAAGTGAAGCAGATAAAGAGGGAATTGGCCCAATTACTTGAGACTGGTCAGGAACGGACTGCTAGAATTCGGGTTTGTCATTGATCCTTCAACAACTCTGCTTTTGCAATCAAGTTTTGTTTTTTGTTCTATTATAACCAGAGATTTATAGTACATACACACTATGCTTCTTCATGGATTTGGTCCTATTTCATTTAATTTGGAGGACCTGCTTTATCATCAATATGCATTTTAGGAAGGCATTGATATGTTTTATTCTCTTAATATGTCGTCTGAAATGGTTTGAATGGTCAAGGAACCCACAGTTTTGCCAATTTCAACTGTGGTGCACTCATGAAAGGCCAAAGAGTAATATAGAAGAAACGAAACTTCTCGCCCTACGTGTTTTTATTTGATGACTGATCTTAGTAGCAGCCCCTACTTGTTGAATTTCCAGTGTGATAACATACACTTTTTGGATGACTTTTACGTGCATCCTTTATCTCAGGTTGAACATGTCCTCAGGGAAGAGAAGACGAAGGCAGCATATGAACTTATTGAGATATATTGCGAACTTATTGCAGCGCGCTTGCCTATGATCGAGTCACAAAAGTATGTAAATCCAATAGTTTTGTCATCTTTGTTCGTGCATGTGCTTTTGTGTTTAAATTTAGCATTACTTTGTTATGCGTCAGTGCTCATTTTTCAGTGCTTGTTTTAATATTGCGCATTTTAAGATTCATAAAGCTACCGGTATTTCTGTGTTTCTGTAACTAAGGATTTGGAGTTTAGAATATTTTACTGTCTGGTTTTTTCATATTATCATCATAGAATAAGTGATATGGTTATACTGCTTTCAATATTGTATTTTTCAATTCTTGCTTTAAAAGTGCTTGGTTTGTGTTGATTTGTTTAATATGTTACAGAAACTGCCCCATTGATCTGAAGGAAGCAATTACTAGTGTAGTATTTGCATCTCCAAGATGTGCAGACATACCAGAACTCATGGATGTTCGCAAGCATTTCACTGCTAAATATGGAAAGGAGTTTATCTCTGGAGCTGTTGAATTGCGCCCGGATTGTGGCGTAAATCGCATGGTATGTTCATATACCTGTTCAATTTCCGGGGATAGTTTTAACATGGAAACTAAATGGGTCCCACTGGAGATGGCTGGATGAATTCTGTCAAAAGTCAGCAGATTAGTTTTATTGATAATTTTTTTTTAATGTTATTGTCTCAGTTAGTGGAGAAATTATCTGCCAAATCACCTGACGGCCCTACAAAGATGAAAATCTTGGCTGCAATTGCAGAGGAACATAACGTCAAATGGGATCCTGAATCATTTGAAGAGAAAGAGTCCAAGCCTCCGGAGGACCTGCTGGTAAGATTGGTTCAGCTCTAGCCTGGTTCATTCATTGCTTGATATTGCATAGATAACATAAAACTATAGATTCATCTGGGTCGTATTACATTTCATTGTTTAAGGCAAAAAGGAATTTTGTGACATTTGTGCAGAATGGACCAAATACTTTTGGCTCGGCCAGTAAAATTCATGTGGAACCTCCGCGTGGCCCACCTCCACCTAATCATGATGTCAAGGAACCTTCTAATGTTCAGGTTCCGCCTCAAAGTTATGAGAATCATGATGTATCCATGAACTTTAATCAGCAGAGTGCAAGATCTTCACCTCACTTCCAGGATTCTGCTTCTTCAAATGTTTCTTCCAACGAAGCAACCACATCTGACACATTTCATCCAGAAGTGAGATCTTCAGGTACATCAATAGTCACTGGAAGGTGGTGATTTATTAAGTTTTAGTATTTACTAGTGTTATTTTGAATTTCTCTTTTGTCTCATTCTTAATCGGATATTTACATACAGGAAATAGAACTGATGGGACGGAAAATAGGCATTCATTTCATGGGGACGGAAATGCTTCTTCAACGGGTAGGCAGAATTGGAACATGAACTTTAAGGATGCTGCCTCTGCAGCACAGGCAGCTGCTGAATCAGCAGAAATGGCAAGCATGGCTGCTAGAGCAGCTGCAGAACTTTCAAGGCAACATTCTTCAGAATCACGGGATAAATTTAGCCAGTCAGCTTTTTTAACATCTAGTAGAACTTCCATTAACAATGATCCTTCACTGAATGGTCACCAAATGCAAGATCAATATCCTCAAAGGAAGTCATCTGAACCTGAGAAACGTGACTCTATAGGTGAAATGAGTACAAAGAGACAGTCCAGCAACACTGATGTGTATGCTAGTGAGATGCAAACTGGAAGGGAATCTGATAATGTTTCTTATTTTGGCGATATGGGATTGGAAGAGAAATCTATCAGGCGTTCCTCCCAATCTAATTCTATAGGTGAAGTGAGTACAAAGAGACAGTCCAGCAACATTGATGTGTATGCTAGTGAGATGCAAACTGGAAGGGAATCTGATAATGTTTCTTATTTTGGCGATATGGGATCGGAAGAGAAATCTAGCAGGCGTTCCTCCCAATCTAATTCTATAGGTGAAGTGAGTACGAAGAGACAGTCCAGCAACATTGATATGTATTTGAGTGAGATGCAAACAGCAAAGAAACCTGATAATATATCTTATTTTGGCGATATGAGATCTGAAGAGAAATCTAGTAGGCCTGCCTCCCAATCTAATTCAAGTTTTGGTAGTGATGATCAGGAGGATGTTTTGAGAGGGAATGATCATATTTCTTATTTGGGAGATACGAGGACTGGAGAACAATCTGCCAGGTCTCATTCAAGAAATTCAAGTAATGATCACGTAAATGCTTCCACTGGCCTGGGTGAGGATTCTTTTGTTAGTGATGTTAACATCTTTCAGAGCACAAAGCAAATGAATTCTTATGGAAATGCCGCTTTGATTTTTGATGACTCTGGTTCAGATGATGATAAGTATAAATTTGATGTGGAGGACTTCAAGGGTCAAGAATCTAGTTTTTATTTTCCTTCTCCCAATAGAAACTCATCTTCTTCTTCAGCTCATTTAAATGATTGGAGCTCTAAACACCAGACTGATGAAGTACAATTTAAGTCTACTTCACAATTAAGTTCTTCATCGATGCAGCACTCCCCTCCTGTTTTTTCGGAAAACTTGACAGGTTCTGTGGCTTCTTCACAACCAAATGACTTGTTGCCTGTTGCTTTTGATGCTTCAGATGGCCCAAGTTCAGACAGTGAAGAGGAGTTAGACAAGTCTAAGCTTTCCCAGAGCACAGTTTCTAAATTTTCTTCTGGACAGAGCCATAGTGCAAGACATAGGTCATTTGGATCTTCATCTTCAGAGGAGTTAAATTTGGGTTCTAATCAAAAGTCATGGTTACAGCCTTCATCTCTTAATTTGAACTCCGTTGATGTACAGCCTGAGAGAAGCCAAGGAGTTGAAAATAGCACTGCCTCGGAGGAAAAGTTTGATTATGATGAATTGCCTACTGGTCAGCCATCTCGAGGGCTAATGAAATCTGGATTAGACTCAAATGTTAAGGAAGATTTTCAAACACTACAGTTGCCTCAAACTGTGAAAGATAGTGAGGTTTCAGAGGGGTGTAGTTGTGTAAGCGACACTGACAATGAGTTGAACTATGGGACTTTGACAGGTGGCCTGCGGAATAAGGGGTATAAGCATCCACCATACACCAGGAAACCATCAGGAAACTCTTTGTTTGTCAAACAAGTCGCTGAGGATACTAAGGTTGAGCAACCTTCCCATTCTCCGAAAGTCAGGACTTCCATTGTTTCTGGTGCTTCTAGTCAAGAGCCAAATAATCTGCAAGGGAGCACAAAACTGATTAAGGAACGGAGCAGAAGAACCCAAGTCTCATATATTGCTCCTGATGATGATTCTTCAGAGGATGAACTGTCACATGGAATTGTTAGCAGTAGTAAAGACCCATTCAATAAAAAATTGGGATCTGAAATAAAGGCAAGCTCAAAATCCACGTTTGGTTTCTTTGATTCAGAGGATAGCGAAGGTGAGGAAGATCTTCTCACGAAGATTTCCACTAGCAATGCTCGTCCAAGTGCTAAACTATCTAGAAGGACACAGCCCTCTTCTTCAAATTCTGTTAGAAGTTCTAGCGCGAAGACAACAGTTGTTTCTGACGTGTCAAGGACTTCAGAATATGGAAAAGCCTCTTCAAGGAGTTCCTATGCCACTGAAACTCTACCAAAGTCCTCTTCCTATACCAAGAACTCAGAGCGCTCAGGGAGTCGGGAGTGGAATAGACCCACAGAACAAGCAGCTCCTGAACCAATACCAGAATCCCAGAGGTCCTCGCCTGTAGAGACTTCAAAGTCATACAGAAACTCCTCTTCAAGGAGTTCCTATGCCACTGAAACTGTACCAAAGCCCTTGTCACAGACCAAGAGCTCAGAACGCCCAGGTAGTCAGGAGTGGCATAGACCAGCAGAAGAAGCAGCTCCGAAACCAATTCCAGAATCCAAGAGGTCCTCACCCTTTGAGACTTCAAATTCATATGGAAACCCCTCTTCACGAAGTTCCTATGCCACTGAAACTGTACCAAAGCCCTTGTCCCAGACCAAGAGCTCAGAACGCCCGGGAAGTCAGGAGTGGCATAGACCAGCAAAGGAAGCAGCTCCTAAACCAATTCCAGATTCCAAGAGGTCCTCTCCTGTAGAGACTTCAAAGTCATATGGAAACCCCTCTTCAAGGAGTTCCTATGCCACTGAAACTTTACCAAAGCCATCATCCCAAACCAAGAGCTCAGAACGCCCAGGAAGTCAGGAGTGGCATAGACCAGCAGAAGAAGCAGCTCCTAAATCAATTGCAGAATCCAAGAGGTCCTCACCCATAGAGACTTCAAAGTCATACGGAAACCCCTCCTATGCCACTGAAACTCTACAAAGGCCCTTGTCCCAGACGAAGAGTTCAATGCGCCCAGGAAGTCAGGAGCGACATAGACCAGCAGAACAAGCAGCTTCTAAACCAATACCAGAATCCAAGAGGTCCTCTGCGCGTGTAGAGACTTCGAAGTCATTTCCAAAGGAGCAATCATCCAGTCTTTCTCCAAAGATTGCAACAGCACGGAGCACTGAAACTCCAAAATCATCAGGTTCTACAGTGGAGAGTGCACCAAAGGAGAAAGCTTCTCATGTCCACCCAAAGCTTCCCGACTCCGATGACATAATTGCCAAGTTTATGGCCCTCCGTCAGAGTCGACAATAGATATAGTTACTTGCACATAGTAATATAGGATACATTTTGATGTGATTATCACAAAAGGTTTGCTATTCTTTGACATACTTTAATTTTTTATGATTGTCAAGTAAGGGTTGATGGTTATATGTAACTTTCGTGTCAAAATTGAGTCGTTTATTTTTTATTTTTTCATTTTTAGACCATTATATTGCAAATATGATGATAAGAGTTATGTAATAAAACATTTTTCCCTTTCTCTTTGTTTTAAATTTTATGAGAATTAGAATTTAAGGAGAATATCCAAGACTATGCTATAAGGATCATATCTGCCAATTACATTACTGCTTATATATCTCACTAAGATGGTTGGTTTGTTTTGGCCATGTTAAAATTGTGGCTAAAAAATATAGTTCAAATGGTTTTATTGTAAAAGATTTATTAAAAAAAGAAAGAAAAGGCATACGTTTTTCAACAACATTTTCAAGTCATAGGGCAAATGTAGACCCGTAGGGATGGCAATGGGTCGAATTGGGGGTGGGTATGTCATTCTCATCCCCATCCCCATTAAGCTTTTTTCCCCATCCCCGCGTTCATACCCGTAATATTCATATTGGGGATTCCCCATCCCCACCTTCGTTGGGAAATGGATTCCCCACCCCGCCCCATTATGGAAGAAAAAACTAATATATAACTACGTTTGTTGAAAAAAAATAATACTAAGGCAAGATATAATATATACTTATAAGACAATATAAGAATGTTTATATATGTACTGGAAGTTAACTAAATAAATAAGTAGTGTGACTTGAGATTTGTATAAATTATATAAGTACATAATATAATAATATAAAATTTAGTCAGTACAATTACTTTAATAGCATATTTATATATACTATAATATACCTCATAACAAAATTAATATATATTCTAAACGGGGAGGGTTCGGGTTGGGGATTAAAATACCATCCCCGCCCCTCCCCAAACACCATACCCAAAAAATTCCCCGTACCCATTCCCATACCCCTTTTTTGTCCTTCATATCCAACCCATTAGGGTCGAATCCCCACGAAGACCCTTACCCGCAGGGGGAAAATTGCCATCCCTATGACCCGGGCTAGAATTTAGCCATTCAAAATATTAATTTTAAAAAAAATAGTGTAGGGCCAAATTATTTCATCTCTAGCCACCCGTGGTTATATTTTAGGGCCCATTATATTTTATTAATTTGAGAAAAACTATGGTACAATATTCATACATTCCGCTATTATGTTGTTGTGTGGTTTGTTTTCATTTATGGTGTTGTGTGGCTTGTTTCATTTAGGCCATAGGAGAACGGCTAAGGCCATCTCCAGCCGTGGCTCAAAAAAAAATTAGGCCGAATTTTGAGGACCACGTTTAGCCATTTAGTCATTCTCACAAGCCAAATTTATTTTGTGGGCCATCGCATGTGCTACCTAACAAGAGGAAGAACCACATGTGGGATTGATCACGATATCAGTTCGTGCAACTAGAAATTAACAAACATATATCCAAGGGTTGCTATTAAAGACGCACTAATGTCAATTAGACGTTAACGGTCAGAACCTTTTGGAAAGTGCATCAATTTTTTCAAAAGCCTTTGTAACTTTTAAATTTTCAATTAAAATTTTATGAAAACAAGTTGTCAACCTCAATTTATATCATAGTCTCTAACCATGAAAAAAAGTTACAACACACCGTTATAGTAGTACAGTGTCACAACTCCTAAATGAAAACAAGCCACACAACACCGTAAAAAAACAAACTACAAAACAATATAGCAGTGGAATGTATGAATAATATAGCAATCCGTGACTGAAGAGAAAAAATTTAGCCATATACTATGCTTTAAAAAATTAATATTTTCGAGAGCTAAAATGACCCTCAAAATTTGGCCTAATTATTTTTCGGCCCACAGCTAAAATGAGTTTTGCACATTTTGGGGCCTACGGCCATGGTTGGAGAAGGCCTAAAGCGTGTGAGGTCCCAACTGAGACAAGCTAGGGTGAAAACTGCTTTACCTAACCAAGTAATAGTAATAGATAAATAAAAAGCTAAAACAAAAAGCTTGTGAGGCAAAACCAACTTACAAGAGCTTATAAAAAGGAAAAAGAGAAAGTGTTACAAGCTCAGAGGTGAGACAAAAACCACACATTTTGGGTTTATCTCTGGATCAGAGTAATTTCCATATCAATTTGCAACCATGTGAAAATTATATTTGGTGGTTTTCTTTTCCTTTCATTAATCTCATGGTTGCCTCAAGTACTGTTCTAAAATTGCTTTATGCAGGAGGATTTTCAGAATTATTGTGCATTGGAGGCAATGGAAAATACAAGAAAGCCAGTGAGTAGGAAAAACCCAACTGTGTTGCAGAGCCAGGAGTTACATGAGGTAACTCTGCATATAGAGTGTGCTTAATTTGAGTATACTTGTCAATTTATGCATGATATTAACAATTAAACTGCCTGTTCCAATTGAAATGGCAGTACATACTGAAGACTAGTGTGTACCCAAGAGAACCAAATCCTCTCAAGGAACTGAGAATTGCTACAGCAAACCACCCAATGTAAGTCTCTAGATTTCAAAAATGAAGGTGCAGCAAAACTGTAAAATTACAACATTTAAACATGTCTTCTTTAGAACCATCTTATAGTCCAACCATTCTTTCTTGTGCAGGGCTTTCATGGGGACTGCACCTGACGCAGGTCAGCTAATGACCTTTCTCTTGAAACTGGTGAACCCAAAAAAAGCAATTGAAATTGGAGTTTTTACTGGCTACTCTCTTCTCCTCACAGCTCTTACAATTCCTGATGATGGCAAGGTTGGTAACTTGGTCCATATATCCAATTCAACTGATATAACAACAACAAAAGACTTATGCTTTATAGTTTATAATGCATGAATGCAGATTACAGCCATAGACATCAACCGAAAAACATACGAAATAGGCTTACCAGTTATAAAAAAAGCCGGTGTGGAACACAAAATTGACTTCCTTGAGTCCCAAGCTCTGCCTATTCTTGACAAACTTTTAGAAGATGTAAGCAGAGAAAAAATTGCTACTTTGTATTTGACTCTATTTGTTTTCTTTTCAACTTCAAGTATTCGAAGATTGGTGATGCTTTGTGCATGTTGTGCTGCAGCCAGAGAAGGAAGGGAGTTTCGACTTTGCTTTTGTTGACGCGGACAAGAACAACTATTGGAACTACCATCAAAGGCTAATGAAACTGATTAAGGTTTGTGGGATACTTATGTATGACAACACTCTCTGGGGAGGAACAGTTGCTTGGCCTGAAGAGGATGTTCCAGAGGCCAAAAGGGAGTGGAGGCTGTGTGCAATTGAGTTTAACAAATTGGTTTCTGCAGACACAAACGTTGAAATTTCCCAAGTTCCATTGGGTGATGGGATCACAATCTGCAGGCGCATATGCTGATCATCAAGTTGAGTCAGAAAGTCGATATGAATATCATATGTACTTAATCAGATTAGTTCTGTTAAGAAACTACTTTATAAACCTCAGTTGAGAATTGAGATGAAATAAAATCACCCAGTTCATAAAAATGACTGTTGAGCAAGTGAAGTGATTGATCAAGAACTCAATATATTAAAGAGATGAGTTTAGTTATTCAAATTGCATACTTTTTTCAAAACTCAAGTCCCATTCATCACAGCCTTGCTGAGTTGAACACATCCAAAACTCAGGTAAAAAGATATTACAATCTACAATCACCAAATGCTTTCTCAAATATAAACCAACACTGCCCCATCAATTGTTATATAGAAGTTACCAATTGGGTGTTAGTTGTTGGAAAATGGCTCACATTTAAGGTTGCAAGTGAAGGAGTGAGCGACCGGTCGCAAGGTTTGGGCGACCGGTCGTTTTACACAGAAATCGAAAACTGGAGAAATCGCAGGAAGCGACCGGTCGCAAGGTATCCGCGACCGGTCACAATGTATCCATAAGGTATCAGCGACCGGTCGCAATGTATCCGCGACCGGTCACCAGTGTTGCTGTGTTGTTTTTTCCATGCTGTTTCGAGGTGTTTTCACATGTGGTGGTTTCCTACCTAATCTATCGAGCCTCCAAAGTGTTTTATGGGTTCTAGGAAGTTTGGCAAGGTGCCATAAAAACTGGAACACCATTAAGTGTTGTTTGTTGACTTGTATTAAAGGTTTTCTAGATGGGGGGACAAGGGTGCATGCTTTATGGCTTGTTTTCTGGTTTGGCCTAACCTTTGCTTTAGGTGGGTGGCTGATGTGAGAACGTGCATGAGTAATTGCAGCCCTCTAGTAAGTCCAAGGCTTGTCTATGAAAAGGAGGATGCAAGGCAGCAGCAAAGGTTGCCATGTTTCAAGGAGTACCTACCCTAATGATGTTGGTAGGGTGGCTGAAGTTGCAGCTATAATTGACTAGCTTTTGGTCTGCCCAAGTTGTGGTCCATGTTAGGTATCCAAGGGCAAAACGTGGGAAGAAAGAAGGAGCCTTCTTCAAGGTCCAAAGGCTTGTCTATTAAAGGGAAGAGGAAGCAAGACAGCAAGTATGATTAGGTTCACCCAAGGGTGGCTTGGTTCACTAAGGGGTGACTTAGTTCATCAAGGGAGTGCTCTTTATTCCTCAAGGGGGTGGTTAATCTCAAAGTTGTCAAGTAGCTGGGAGCTATTGTGTTCAAAGGGAGGTTATCTCACCAAGGGAGGGAGAAAGAGAGGGCAATCAGTTCAAGAGAGAGCTGAGTTGGGTCTTGAGGGTTTAGACACCAAAAAGGGGGAAACACCAAGGGTTGTGAGAGTGTTCACAAGTGCATCAAAGTGTTGAGAAAGGGGTGTGAGAGAAAAGATAGCTTGGGAGAGAATAGAGTTCTAAGTGGGTTTCTTTGTAAACCAAAGTTGTAACTTATTCTTTAATGAAATGAATTTCTCAAGGGGATCACCAAGAGGATGTAGGCATTTGCTGAACCTCTATAAATGCTTGTGTCACTTTGTGCTTGGTTGTTGTCTCAAGTGTGTGTGTGTGATTCATCCATACATTGTGTGTGTCACAAAGTCCATCAACAACAAGATCATTAGGGGAGGGTGAGTTGAGTTTGTTCTCAATTCACAACATTAGTTGGATTGACCTAGGCTTTTTGCGTGCTTCCAAGTGATTTTAGGTTCAAGCCCTCGTGATATCCGTGTGTGTGAGTTTTCCTTCTCCCCTTCCAAATTTTGGCAAACAAAAGAAATTGTTATATAGAAGTTAAAGTTTTGGACTTTTATTTGGCTGCAATGCACAAAAACTCTCTATAGCAATAAACGGTCAAGACAGGGCCATTTACGTTACTCGTTCTTCTCTCAAAAAAGAGCGGCAACGGCAAGTCAAAGAATGTCGTACACTTTAGTACGGTCGTATAACAGCCAACCTGCAGTTGAAAAAGAAAATTGAACGGCAATGGAAAATAAGTCAAAAGTGGTTGGTGGGGTCGGAAAATTCCCAACTCATCAAAGACACATTTTGCTCATTTATGATTTGATGTGTTTCGGTTCACCGTCGCAGCAAATTCAAAGGCCAAGACTCGACCTTCCGTTTTCATCGGGTTCTCTCTTTCTCCATCTCTCTTTCCCTTTCTCGGTGAAATTTATTGAATAAGCGTAGTGTCAATTGTTTGTTTACTATGCATGAAGGTTCAGACTTGAGATTTTTATACTTTCTTTTCAATGAATATATTGCAGACTTTTAGGTTGAGGAAGAAATGATACATACCCTGAATACTTGTAGCCTAGATGGTAACTTTGTCTTTGAGAGATTGATGAGCGGTAAATAAATGGGCATATGGGTTTACTAGGTTGATGAAAGTCGATGTGAGAATGATCACACAGTTTGTCAAATTTACAGGAGTTGGGTTTAGCTGTCGAGTCTGATTTTTATCTGTTCATAAAAATTTACTGTGTTGGCATTTGATTTTGTGAACCACAAAATACTCAGACTTTTCAGCCTTCATGGATACTCTAAAAAGATTAAAAGGTGGTAGTTTGATACTCAAAACTTTGGGATTCTTGTATAGGGCCCTGTGACTCTGTTCTTGATGCCATTGAAGTTGAGTTGCAATTGTGCTCTGCCTTTGTACAGATAAGCCTGTTAATTTTTAATCATTCTCTTCTTAACTTAACTGTTGGATTTGTAGAATTGCTTGGATTAGCTTCTTCCTCCTTGCAGCCTATCAGAACTCTATTGTGAGATATCTGGAGAGAAATGGAGCACAACCTGAAAAAGGAATCAGATCCTTCACAAAAGGGACTGCTGCAGAGTGATGAGTTATATCAGGTACGACACGTTCTCTCAACTTTTGTTATGCTTTTTCTGTTTAAATTTTTTGACATTTCATTTTGAAAATGTGGCAGTATATCTTGGAGACTAGTGTATATCCCCGTGAACCGGAGCCTCTCAAGGAGCTAAGGGCTGCCACTGCCAGCCACCCAAGGTTGTCATCCTTCTTATCTTAGCGCTTATGATGTTGATTAAATCATATACATCCCAAGGTGTCCTGCATCTTAAGTTTCATTAAGCTTCTTGATAACCAAGCCATAACTTGACATGTGAGTGAGTGAAAACTATTAAGGAGGATTATTAATAAGCTTGTTGTTTTTCAGGTCTCAGATGGCTACTGCACCAGATGCAGGTCAGTTAATGACTATGCTGTTGAAGCTAGTAGATGCAAAGAAGACAATCGAAGTTGGTGTTTTCACCGGATACTCTCTTCTCCTCACAGCTCTTACAATTCCTGAGGATGGCAAGGTCTGCCACTACTAATTCTGAATTTGCTTATTTGTCATGCGAGGCTATAATAAAAGATTATGCTGAAAGCTAGTAAGTAATGAACTTCCATGGATTTGAAACTATTTATGGTTCTGAATACCCTATTGTAGATTGTAGCGGTAGATGTGAATCGTGAGGCATATGATCAAATAGGGTTGCCAATCATAAAGAAAGCTGGTGTTCAACACAAAATCGACTTCATTGAATCTGAGGCCCTACCAGTTCTTGATAAGCTACTAGAACATGCAAGTATTTTGCATTTCAAACCATTCTTTTCGGCTGAACTGAACAACAAAAGTTGTGACTTTTGATTTTCTCGTGGGTTATTATGTTGCAGCATGAAAATAAAGGCAGTTTCGACTTTGCTTTCATTGATGCCGACAAGGTGAACTATTGGAATTACCATGAGAGGTTAATGAAGCTGTTGAAGGTGGGTGGCATAGTTGTCTATGATAACACCCTCTGGGGAGGAACAGTTGTAATGCCTGAGGAATCGACTCCAGAATACATGAAACAAGGCAGACAGGCGACTATTGAGCTTAACAAGTTACTTGCAGCCGATGCTCGTGTCCAAATTTCACATGCTTCTTTGGGTGATGGGATCACAATTTGCAGGCGAATTCACTGATTCTTGCTTGAAAGTTGAAATCTTACATGTCTAAGCTTGAGCATTTGGCAATCTTCCTTTGCTAATGAGATTTGAAGTATAAGTTTTCTGAACTCAGGAGTTTTAATGAAATAAATTATTGCTGTAGTGATCTCTGCTTTATCCGAGCGTTGTTAATGAGGCACGAACAACTTCATCTCCAGAGTTCCCAAATGAAATGGCAAACCAAGGTCCAAACCATTCAAGCTAAAAATGATTATAATTTAAAAAGGGAGGATTGTTCCAAAATTTAAAGATTGGTCATCTAAGAAAATTTCTTATCTTCATGAAGGAATGGCTTAAAAGCATAATTTGGTTGAACATAACAATTTGACAAGAATTTTGGCCTAACTAGAAGAGAGATATATACCTCTTAAGTAAATGGACTTGGCATTCATATAGGAGTTCGAATTTGAATTTGAATAAAATGATCAGAAATAACGAGTAAATTCCCCTAGTATGTAACTCAACCTCTACGATAGACCAAAACAAAAAAGTAAACAAATCTAACACAAGGGGAAAAATGTGAATTTCTGAATTCCTAATCCTACATAGGATCTTGCAAACCCTTAATAAGATGTGGTAATTATCATGTTTGCTGAGCCCCATCCAGTAGTTATCAGCTTCATCACGACTACTTGAATATCATAAATCAATCTTCACAATGAAACTATATTAAGTCATAGTCTCGACAGCTTTCTTGGCAAATGTTTCAGCAACCAGCAGAGGGAAAGCAATTGTTGCATCGCAATGTACCTGGTTCAACCAATCAAAAGGAGGGAAATTAAACAGAGGGATAAAACTCTGGAAGGGTTAGCATTTGGTGGATAGAAGTATATATTATAATGCAAACAAAAACGAGAGCTAAAAGGGAATGGGCAAAGTGAAGATATGACATAGGTTAGGTAATACCTTAACAGTTTTAGCAGAACCCCGTATTTTCCCCCATGATACAGCCTCATCCGGACGAGCTCCAGAATCACTCCCATCAAACTCTTGTGCAGTATTGATGAAGACAGCATAATCTGCACCATTACGCATCATGTTGGCATTGCAAATGTGATGTTTGGGCAGGCCCCCTCCGAGAATGATCATTCCAGTCTTCCTTGGATTTGCATGGACAGCTTCGCCATTCATGGCCCTAATATCTGTTCAAAGGCATGCTATCTTGTGATTACATTTTCCCAAGTTAATTATCAGCTGCAATGACAAGGTAACGAGCAGCATACCTTGCACTACATCAACGATCAGACCTGGACTGCGGAAAGAATGAAAGTACAACATGTCTCCCAGTGAGCCATCTGTTAAGCCTGGACAGAAAACTGGGATATTGTTCTGGATAACAACCACAAAAATACACCAAATGTTACTGCAAAGATCACTGCCACTATTTTCATAGATACAAGTAGAAGATAACAAACATTCCAATAGTACTCTTGCATAATTTTGAAACACAACCCCATTACTAACTAACAGTAACATCTATCCAACCAAATTTAGACTTTAAAATAAACAATACCAACATGATGTACAGGCTTAAGAGCTAAACATAAAGTGCTCGATTTGGTTGATTTCTTGCCTTGTATGCCCAATAAAGATATGAACGTCGATCATTTATTTCCTTCCCCAAGCGTGCGATCAATTTAGACGGTGTCCACAATATGTTCTGCTAAAAAAAAACCATATCAATCACACACACCCCATAAATTGAAAAAACTAACTTGAAAAGAAAGTATCATTTTTTAAGATACATGCCTGCTCAGTTTGTTCCTTCAACATCTGGTCGAAAATCGGTATGATCCAATCCTCAAACTTGCAGTAGTTACCATTAGGAACAAGCAAATTACCGATACGATTCAAGCCTCTTGACCGCAAATGAGCTCCAGCTAAAGAGAAATCACCTCTAAAAGTGGGCGCAAGGCATTTTATAAGATCTTCCTCTATGCCACCGGCAGTTGTAACCACCACATCCACCATACGGTGCTCCACCAAGTACCGAATCGTGTCTCTAATCCCAGACGAAACCAAATTCGAAGTAAAACCCAGAAACACCTTGCATTTCACCGACTTTCTGTACTTCAAATCCCTCTCGTCCTCACCGCAATCTTCAGCTACAGCCTCGTCTGCTAGGCTCCAATCTAGCTTCAGTGCAATTAAAATGATGGGTTTGGTTAAAAACTAAATGACAATGAAGTTGGTTTGGTGAGAGAAAGTTTACCATTTGGTTGACGACTTGAATGGCGTCTCCGAGATTGGAGGCTTGGAAGCCAGTGTTAAGCATGGAGCTGAGGAGGCGAGGGTAGTCTATGCCTTGATTGAAATCGTACCCTTCGATTTCACTGGATTGGCCCTCCAAATCCTCTGACTCTCTGAACGCAGAAGAGTGCGCGCTTGCTATCAGGTTGTCTTCCATTGCTTCACCCGCAAAACACTTCAAATAAAATAGAAAAGAAAGGAAAGGAAAGGAAAGGCATTTGAACAATCCAAAACTCTCATCTTTAAACCCATCAACGAAACTTCATATATTTCGAAATCAAAGGGAAAGAGAAACCTTACCACCAGGAGAGAGTTCGACGAAACTGTAGAGCAGAGAGAAAAGGCTGCCGCTTTGATTCTAAAAATTAAAGCTTGCAACTTAAGCAGGGTGGCTTTTATGGGTTCTTCAAGCAGCGTGGCAAAAAAAAAAATTGAAATAAATAAACTTTGGTAAATTATTTAATAGTTATTTTATTTTTAAAACTCTTATAAAAAAAAATTTAAAAAATTTAAATTTCTATTAGCTGAAATTACTACAATGTTCATGTCACATCAGAATGTTACGCTACCGATATTTGAAAAAGAATCTTTCAAGGCTTGTTGTGTCGATGAATTTCTTGAACCTTGTAAAGTGAGATATGAAGTAAGATTTTTAGAGCTTTTAAGAGTTAAGCGAGAAAGTTTGAATTCTAAGGGGAGTGAAAAACAGTAATTAATAAAATGAAGTAGACTTTGATACATGTATAACCAAAAAGAAAAGAAAGAAAGAAGTAAACTTAGAAAAACATATTAAAATTACAAAAAGGGCCGTTCCGAGAATCGAACTTGGGGCCTCTTGCACCCAAAGCAAGAATCATAACACTAGACCAAACGGCCGGACATGGTACATTAGTAAAATGAAGTAGACTTTGATACATGTATAACAAAAAAGAAAAGAAAGAATGACGTAAACTTAAAAAAAATATCAAAATTACAAAAAGGGCCGTTCCGAGAATCGAACTCGGGACCTCTTGCACCCAAAGCAAGAATCATACCACTAGACCAAACGGCCGGACTTGTTACATTAATATTCCGAAATATATAAATATAGTTTCCTTAGCATGTCATTTTAGTGTCTAGGGTTTTGTAAACGAACTATATAAACCAAATTCTTGAGCTTATTCGTGAACCCACCAAGCCTCCTCCTCTCTCACACACAGAAGCTCTCTCCCTGCAAGAGTAAGTTCTTCACCATCTCTAAGATCTCTCGCTCTCTGATTCCATTTCTCGCTCCATTGAATCAGATCATGCTGATATTGAATCATTTTAGTCTTGGATGAATCAGAGCCGTTGATATTTTGTGATTTTTGTGATTACAGCAGCTAGGTGCCATGGCTACCGTTCCAGGACAATTGATCTGGGAGGTCGTGAAGAAGAACAACTCCTTCTTGGTGAAGCAGTTCGGCCGAGGCAACGCCGGCGTCCGATTCAGCAAGGAGCCCAACAACCTCTACAACCTCCACTCCTACAAGCATTCTGGTATTTTCTTACCCTCTGTTTGTTTCCCGAGAAAAAAAAAACTTAAGCCCTAGGAATACGACTCGTTTAATTCATTTTCGGTTGTTTTAACTTCGATTAGGCTTGGCGAACAAGAAGACGGTGACTATTCAGGCCGGAGGCAAAGACCAGTCTGTGGTGCTGGCCACCACTAAGACGAAGAAGCAGAACAAGCCCGCCAGTTTGCTTCACAAGTGTGTGATCAGGAAGGAGTTTCCTCGTGTGGCCAAGGCTGTTATCAATCAGGTACCTTCGAATTTCATATCCTGAGCTCTAGTTTTAGCTATTGCTATTTGAGTTGAATTATTAATATGCTTAATATCAATAATGCTTGAATGCAATAGAGGTTAATTACAATGTCATTGCTATCTTATTATCTGTGTAGCCACAGTTGTTAACATGTTAAGCAGCCGCCTTGTTACTTTTTAGCAGTGATGAGCAGCTAACACGTAAGAAGATCCCACTTTGTGTGGGATTTTCAATGAAATACAATTGTTACGCTTGGCTTCTGAGCACTCTTTTATACCCGAAAATTGACATGGTATTTGAAGACCCAAATTTAGTGAGAACAAAAGAAAAATGGAAATGGCCTTTCAATGTTTTCTGATTCTCGTTCAACTGTGGTGTCATTATAATGAAGTTGGTTTTCTGGTACATTTGATATGATCTTACTATGTTTGGAGCCTCTCATTCAAGTAATAACTTATCCAGTTTAATGAGTGTCTATAATTCCTAGCCCGGGTTTAACATAAACGCTCTCTCTTCTGCACAATTATGCGATCATAACAGAATTAATGGTTTGAAATTGTTCTGCAGGATCCGGAATAGTATGTTTCATTTAAGCCCTCTTGTGTCAAACATATGGATTTTTGTGATTCGCCTTTTTTTTTTCTTCTCATTGTAGACCACAAAGTTGCATTTTGTTTCCTACAGTTTTGATATCTGCACTAGCTAAATTGTTTTTTAATTGTAAATTGTTCCAGGTGGCGGATAATTTCTATAGACCCGATTTGAAGAAAGCAGCCCTTGCCAGGCTTAGTGTTGTTCACAGGAGTCTCAAGGTCTCCAAGTCTGGTGTCAAGAAGAGGAATAGGCAGGCTGTCAAGACCCCTGGTAGGAAGTGAGATAGTGGGGAAGATGTGTCATCGTTCTACTATGTTCATTTGGTGTTTTTAGTTTTACTTTTCCAGGTTCAGAGAGACATGATTTCCCATTTTATATTTATCTCCAGAAAAATGTGGAAACTTTTGCCCTTTTACTGAAAAAGGGAAGGTCCCTGTTTGTGTTTTTTTCTTTATCACCAAGTTTTGCTGAAGATTGATTTGGTAATTTTCAGAAATATCTTAATCATAGATTTTCGGGATGCAATTCTTGTGGTTGAATGACAATTTAAATCCAAATTCAAGTTTACCAGGTTAAATGCAAGATATAAGGAATTTGTGCCCATATTTTTGTCATCATTTCCTGGGTTATCTATTTTATCTTAAGCCAACTTTTTTTGGTGTTAAAAACATAGTATCCACCTGCTTAGTGATTTCAGTTTTTCTTTTGAGAGAGGTGCTATTCGGAAATCATAGAAGGGTTATGATCTCAATTTTCCCGAAAGAATCCTGCAGGAAATCAAATTGACACCAAAAATCAAACACGAAGATCGGACTGAAAAGCTGCTGTCGGAAACCGCTGCTACAGGCGCAGTAGAATCACTTCCTTCAGAATGCAGCCACCAAAATAGGATCTAACACTGGAAAACCATCAACAAAACTGAATTGAAAATTTCGTTAAAAAAAATTAAATTGAAAATTAAAAACAACATTTTGGGCTCGGCTCCAATTTTCTGGATTAAAACCCAAAGATCCAGCAAGCAAAGCAAAGCAAAAGCAGATCTACCAACCAAAGGCTCCAATAAACAGAAACTGGCCGCGCGCTAGGATGATGGCCCGGATAAATTTGGAAAATTGGAATGCGTCGCACGTGCAAATCACGTGATATTTATCTTTGCCAATTTCACTATAAATATCACCGATGATGCCCAATTCCCCCCCATTTTGTAACAGTGTAATTTTTCCCGCCTCACTCCCTCTCATTTCCAGCTCTCGAAACCCTAACCAGAAAATGGTCCAGAAGCAAGGACCCACCGCCGATCCCACCGCCACCGAACCTAAGAAACGACGTCGTGTGGGCTTCTCCAGTCCCGGTGAGTCCTCTTCACTTCTGTTTTCCAAGTTATGTTTCCGTTGTTTCTATAAACCACTATGTTCTCTTCTCCTTTCTGTTTTGTATGTTTTGGTACTTAATTTAGACCTAATTTTTGTGTGCTTTTGTGGGGTTGGGAGCAGATGCTGGAGTAGACGCCACAGATTGCATCAAGATTTACCTAGGTATGATGGGTTTTATGCGCATTTACCGGATATTACTGTTTGATTTTGTTGAGTGAGGCTAAATTTTAGTTTTAGGTAACTTCCTTTTTCGGGATTTTGATTGAGATTGTTTGGTTGAACATTAACTTAATGAGCTGTTTGCTGTCTCAGTAAAGTTGGAGCCTCGGCCAGAAACTTTGTCTTAAAAATAAATAAATTTGTGAACTCACCCCATTTTAGCTATTTGGTTATTGATTAATAAGAAAACGTGGAACTAGAAAATTCGTAGTTGTGATTATATTGGACTTGAGTTTAACATTCAGTCAGCAACCAAGCCGTGATGATTTTGGTGACTGGAAAATGATTTAATCACATGTATGAGTTGAGATTACGTGAATGCTTAGTAATTTATATGGAGGATGTTAAAAATAGATGCAATTGCGTGCTTTATACATTTTCAGATTGGTTGGAAAATTTTAATTGTGGAATGTGATATTAAACTTACTTTTTGTCGATATTTTTATCCTTGTTGACTCAGGAATCGAATATTCTGCTTTAAATCCTATGTATTTTCTTTATAATATCTCAATCATTTGCTCACTTGCGTGCTTAATCAATGGCTGCTATCACAGTTTCTAGCAAAGAGGAAGTGGGTGCTTCAAACAACTTTTGTTTAGATGATGTTGACTTGGATAGATTTTTTGATGAGGGGAAGATATATGGTTACAAAGGACTGAAGGTAATCTTTGTACATTTTAATTGAAGTTTACTTTCATATCATTTGCTTCACTGGTGCAAATAATGTTTAAACTATTTTAATAGTCTGAACAGAATGATTTAACATGGCTTCATTATTATCTTCCATCCAATGCAGATTACCATATGGGTTAGCAGTATTTCATTTCATGCCTTTGCTGATATTGCGTTTGAGAGCACAACTGATGTAAGTGTTGTCATTCTATTGCCCCCTCTCTCTGTGTGTACATCAATCTGTTCTATTTGCCAACTTTGCCTATTGCTTATCCTTCTAGCATTGTCTCTGTCATATTGCTGATTGAAATGATTAAATGTTATAAGGGAGGCAAAGGGATCACCGATTTGAAATCTACTCTTCAGGTATGGATTGATTCCCAATTTACTGTCACTTTAGTTTAGTATGCTGTTAGTTCGGCTGCTAAGTTAGTAGTGTTCTCCAGGAAATCTTTGGTTTGACCCTTGTTGAGAGTGAGGAGGAGTTCCTACAAAGTTTTTCAACACACAGGAATTTTATTAGGTAATGAATGGTGAAATACTTTCATAGGTCAAATATCAAAATTAATTATGTCCATAACTTTTGGGTTTTTGTAACTTTGTTTATTTACTTCATGAATTCTACCTTTAAAACATGTGCAGATCCATTGTCTCAAATGGGGAGGTGTTGCAGTACAAGACCTCCAGTGGACAAATAAATGATTCTAATACAGCCACTTCTGATGTGGAGGTGATTTTGATGTGCAGATCTTTGTTTTTTCGTACTATAATAAAATATTAGAAATTTGTGGTGCATTTTGTAATAACAGCCAACTTCAGGTTGTTCGCTTGGTTGTGGGCAAGACAGCTGCTGGACACCTTTACAGTCACTTGATTCCTCTTGTTCTTCTTCTTATTGATGGTAATTTTATCACCTATCTCACGTAATCAGAGAACACTCTGTTATTTTCTTATTTTTAAGGAGAAAAGATGGGAAGGGGGAATGTAAGAATATGACATCAATTGTCGTTTTTTGAATTAGGTAGCAGTCCAATTGATGTTGTGGATCCAAGCTGGGAGTTGTATGTCCTGATCCAGAGGAAAACAGATCAGCAGGGGGAAATCTACAATATGTTGCTTGGTTTTACAGCTGTGTATCGTTTTTACCATTATCCTGATAGTTCTCGGTTGCGGATTGGTCAGGTTTGCTCCTTGTATATATCAGTTGCTAGTTATGCATGCTCTAGAGAAACAGCTTTGGTGCTTCCGTAGTTGTTCAAATAAATTTCATATTTTGTGCAATCTTGGTGCTGTTGAGTTTTAACAAGCCTCCTTGTTGATGGCAGATATTGGTATTGCCTCCTTATCAACACAAGGGTTATGGACGATACCTTCTTGAGGTTCTCAATGATGTTGCAATATCTGAAAACGTCTATGACCTCACAGTTGAAGAACCATTGGATTACTTTCAACATGTACGCACTTGTGTTGATGTACTGCGCCTTCATAAGTTTGATCCAATCAAGCATGCAGTCAGCTCAGCAGTTTCGCAACTGAAGCAAGGAAAATTGTCGAAGAAGACACACACACCTCGACTCATGCCAGACACTAGAGTCATTGAGGATGTCCGGAAAAGTTTGAAAATCAACAAGAAACAGTTTCTTCAGTGTTGGGAGGTTTTCCTTTATCTCGGCCTTGATCATGTGGACAGGTATATGGATGATTTTGTGGGAATTATTTCTAATCGCATGAAGGAAGATCTCATCGGAAAAGATTCTGGGACTGGTGGGAAGCAAGTGATTGAAGTTCCAAGCAATTATGAACCCGAGATGTCATTTGTGATGTTCAGGTCACAAGCTGGTGAAGCTGCTAGTACTGTTCAGATAGATGAGAATCAACCAAATCAGGAGGAGCAACTCCAGCAGTTAGTTGACGAGAGAGTGAAAGAGATCAAATCAATAGCTGAGAAAGTGTCTGTGCAGCTCTCTATCGTTGCCGAGGCATCATAAAGGACTTTGATTTTGGCGATGCCCTTGTACTTTACCAATTGATGCAATTTGTAGGGTGAAAGTGGTTTGCGGGTTGGAATATCGGAGGCTTATCTGTAAATCTTTGAGCTCTATGCTTGCATCCTAGCTTTTGTTATTCGAATATTTGCAGAACTTTATTACTTCTAATGAAATTGAGCAGCTAACGCCACCTTTAACATGTCAGTGTCGTTTTCATTCTCTGTAACTTGTGTTTTTATTTCAATTTTGCATCAAGTTATGGGATCCGTGTTTACAAATACAAAACAAGTCACCTGCTTTTTTCACATCCGCTTTGTCAATTTAGGTAATATCTGTTTAGTACAAAGTATCGTATATTGGAACAAAAACTCGCACAAGATATATATACTCATTAATGGGAAAATAAGATCCTTTGCATGCTAAATTACTGGGTTGAAAATGGCTCCCATTTTAGTTCCCCTATATTCCCCCTTCAGCAGCAGTCCATCTGCATCTCTTAGGATCAAAACATGAGGTACACGACCCGAAATTTATCATTGATTTGGCTTTACGCCAGCATCTCTAATCTTGACCGTTCTTTGTACCCAGTCTGAGACCTTCAATCTTCAGATGTTGAGCATAATATATAAATCTTGGGTGCACCGCACAACAAATTGGCTAAATGTTGTGAACACTGTAACCCGCATCCTCTGATGTCAAGTTCTCCTTCCAGTTTTCAAATTCAGACCCACCAAACACCACTTGCTTGATTCCAACAAAGCTGTTTAACAGACATCAAGTAATAAGAGTTAGAATGAATATACGAAATAAGAAGCTTCCAAATGAATCTAGGCCAAGGCATTAAAACAAGCAACATCCAGTAGAAGATATAGGAATTTGAGAGCCGCACTCGGAGCTTATCTGAGTCAATGCATTTATTAGAACATCCAGTAGCAGTGGTTCACTGGTGCCAATATCCACCCTGTCAAAAAAATTTATCAGATTGGTGAGCAAGAACCATCTACACTTCCATTCCTCCCAATTACAAAAAAAAGCATCAGCATTTAACCAAGCATCACCATAAAGTCCCAAATCATGAAATTCAAGTTGAGCCCATACCAAACACGTGCTAAGTTGTCTTGAATCTCAAGATCTCCAATATTGTAAAATGTAGTTGGTGTTACATTTGCCCCTTGAATGGCATCATAACTCCGTCTTTTATCCAAAGGAGATTGTGACAACTGCATGAATGAGATCAAAGCAGGTGGGGATTTATGGCTCGAAAACTTGCATTTTGTTTTCCAATATATATATAAACTTGGTATGAAGTCATGTATGATATTTCTATGGCCGACCGGCTCTCGCGAAGTTTAAAACGGAAATTTATAGGGTACTTGAAAATTTACTTGCATATTCATGGAATTGCATCCACCCATGCGTCCAATGATGTGCCATGATCGAATGGTCTGTAGACACGCCAGATCAACTAAGTTACTTGATAATATTTACAAAGAATGTATTTTCAAGAAGAGGATAAGGTACTTACATCAGAGATTAAGGAAACATCTTGTTCCAATGGAGTGTTGTAGAATTCAAACCATATATATGAGTTTGAGAAACCAAAGCTGGTAGTGCCAGAAGCCAAGACTAAGTCAGTAAACAAATGCACTTGATGATCTTGTTTCATCAGTAAAATTTAAATAAGACAGTTATTTAACCCAAAAAAAAAATGGTAGTTTACACAATTTGCGTAAAAGAACAACCTCTGGAAATAATTAGCATAAGATCATTTGTTTATACTAAGCATCCCCAGCATGTACAAGCTAAAAAATGGACCAAACCCCACACTGACAAATTGCTTTCTGTTCCAACACCATCTGAACTTACTTGTTGAATGTCACCATCATGGGTACACCTGAACCAGACTTTGTGTGCAATATCTTGTTCCTTTTCTTCCTCAACCTATCTTCCATCTGCAATTTGGTTAAACCTCTGTCAATGCTCACACATAAAAACTCCTTAAACCTTAAAATAAAACCAAATATAAAAAAAAGGTTTACCTTGGACCTAGCCTTTTGTGGGTCATCAAGACAAGCACCCATAATTTCAGCAAACTCAGGGTCTCGATCGAAGTCCTTTTCTTCCGCTCTCCCTGTGAACCCACCTCGGCCTGAAAATCTATCTTCAGATTCGGCTTCAACTTCAGCCTCTATATCAATAAAGTCATGTTCTTTATCGTCTTCTCCTTCAGTCACTTTTTCTGTCTTCAACTTTAGGCCTCGACCCGCTTTAGCCACAAACACAGACTTCCTGGGCTGGCCCGGCTGTGCATAAAAGCTCCGAAATGGAAGCTTAACTGTACAAAATGGCGGGAAGCGGCTTATGCTGCTGGGAAATAAGGATAAGGAAGTATTGGGACTTTGAAGAACAGGAGCGCATGTGTGCAGGATAAGCATGGTTTCTCAAATACCGTCTTGTTTTAGCAAAAGCGTCTCTCTTGAGCACCTTAACGTGCGCCTCTGTAGACTACGGTGATGAAAGTTGAACGCAGCTCAGCTCAAGAGTGAAAGACTCTGAAGAGAAGACCATCAATTTGGGAACCGTGGAGCCGTGAAAGGTCCAAGTTCTTCTTTTTTAGAGGGAAAAGAAAGGGCCCAAGTTTGTTCCTAATGGGCTCAGGCCCAAGATGTGAAGGCTGACGTGGCAAGATCATGGTGGTGCAAGGTCTGATGGCATCACAGTTAAAGCTGAGAGCTCTCGAATTGTAAAAGACGACACAGAAGTAGCAGTTCGTACTTTTCGAGCTTTTTTTGAGTCTTGACAAACACTATTATGGTGTTATTATTATAAAGATTTTTTCTTTGCCAACAAATAACTGAAACCTGAAAGACTGAAACTTTTAAGTGAGTCCCAATTTCCCAATTTCAAGAGGGAGACACAGAGATGGATTTACTTCCGGCAGAGACCTCGAAGATAGTGAAGAAGAAACATGGGTTCAGGTCATTGAAGCTGGTGAACGTAGACATGGACCAAGTGCTGGGGGAACAACCTGTTGGAGTTGACTATGGCAGGCTTGACAATGGTCTATGTTACTATGTTCGTTGTAATTCTAAGCCCAGAATGAGAGCAGCGCTCGCTCTTGCTGTCAAAGTCGGGTACAACTGCTTTTTTGTTCATAATTGGGTTTGTTTTTCTTTATCTTTATTGCTTCTGTGCATTTGGTCGTTGATTGGTGTTACTTGGGCAATTGTGTTTCTGTGCTTAATTTAGTGGTTTCTTTCACTGTGGGTTTTGGTGAACGTGGTGGGGGAACTGTCATTTGCTATTATACTCTGGGATTCTGATAATGTAATTTGATCCACAAGGCAATAAACTGAAATTTCAATTATACTTGCTGAAACCGAACAATGCAGTGAGTAAAGGAAGAGGAAAGATTTTTCTATCCCCCATTGGGACGATTAAATAACTGAAATTGAATAACATGGAATTGAAATGCACATAATGAGACAACAATATATTATGTGCGTGAGTTGGAAAGTTATATCATATTTAGAGTTAGCATTTTATCTCATTTAGATAAATAGGTTCAAACCTTTCATATACGTATATATCCCTGAATTTATAAAGGATTGTTATATTATTGGGTTCATGGCAGATCAGTTTTGGAAGAGGAGGATGAACGAGGAGTTGCTCACATAGTTGAGCATCTTGCTTTCAGTGCAACTGAGAAATACACAAATCATGATATAATCAGATTTCTTGAAAGTATTGGGGCAGAATTTGGCGCTTGTCAGAATGCAGTGACATCTGCCGACGACACTGTTTACGAGTTGTTTGTTCCTGTTGATAAGCATGAACTGTTATCTCAGGCCATTTCAGTCTTGGCTGAATTCAGTTCTGAGGTATAAACAAAGTTTACCTTGTTCGGTAATTCTCAACAATTTTTACTCTCTGGTTTAATTACATGCAACGTGCAGGTTCGTGTCTCAAAAGATGATCTAGAAAGAGAAAGAGGTGCGGTTATGGAAGAATACAGAGGGAACCGGAATGCTACAGGAAGGATGCAGGATGCACATTGGATTCTGATGATGGAAGGTTCACAGGTACAGCTACTATGAAGCTTATAATCCCTGACTAACTTGATCAGGAGATTTTTTATTCTTTGATGAACCATCACCTGTAATGTTTTTATGCGCCTCCTACAACATTCTGACTATGCAATTGAGTCTTAGATTTAGGGGTCCGTGATAGAACAATGTACCATGCACACATATAACCACAGAGGGTTGGAACTTGGAACTAGTTTTACTTCATTTTTTTAGTGTTATATTAAGTAGAAGGATGTTGCTAAGCTAAAGTACATGAATTTAAGTTTTTTTTTAAATTTTCTCTGCTATGTGTGCTGAAGTCTAAGACCTAGGTAAACTTGTAGTCCTAATTTTGAAATTTTTTTGTCAATCTTATGTTATTCTTAGACCCCTCTTTTGTTTTGACCAAAATAAAAGAACCTTCTTTTCATTGCAGTACGCTGACCGCTTACCGATTGGATTAGAGAAGGTGATTCGAAATGTTTCTTCTGAGACTGTGAAGCAATTCTATAGTAAGTGGTACCATTTAAGCAACATGGCAGTGATAGCTGTTGGAGATTTCTCTGATACCCAGGTTTGGTATAGTCAACATGTTAATGTTCATATTGGAATTATAAGAGTTGTTTCGTAGTCAAGATGCCTTAACAATCTCTCTCTCTCTCTCTCTCTTAGAGTGTAGTTGAGTTGATAAAGAATCATTTCGGACATAAAATTTCATCACCTGAGCCGCCTCTTATACCAAGATATACAGTTCCATCTCATGAAGAGCCACGTTTTTCATGTTTTGTTGAATCTGAAGCTACTGGGGTTAGTACAGAAATAAATCTCAATCTTGTTTGTACCAATTGATCTGCACATTCATGGACGTGCAAGTGATATACGTGGAATTTTCAGTTTTAACATTGAAATTCGCTTGTAACAGTCTGCAGTAATTATTAGCTATAAGATGGCAGCTGGTGAGCTGAATACAGTGAGGGACTATAGGGATTTGCTGGCAGAGTCCATGTTCCTTTATGCCCTAAACCAGAGGTTCTTTAAGATAGCTCGTAGGAAGGACCCACCCTTTTTCTCATGCTCAGCTTCCGCAGATGTTCTTGTTAATCCATTGAAGGCTTATATAATGACTTCATCCTGTAAAGAAAAAGGGACTATTGATGCCCTAGAATCAATGCTGGCTGAGGCATGTTTTTCATCCTATACAAAAACTCTACTTGTTTTGTTTTTAATTTGGAACTAATTATAATGACACCTTACCTTCAGGTTGCAAGGGTACAATTACATGGGTTTTCAGAACGAGAAGTGTCTATTGTTCGAGCTTTACTGATGTCTGAGATTGAATCTGCCTATTTGGAGCGTGATCAAATGCAATCAACTAGCTTGCGAGATGAATATTTACAAGTATTTCCAAATTTTAGCTTTCTTTTAAACTTTCAATTTATAATATGACGTTTGTATTGATTTGGAAAAATGTTTTGCCTTTATGTTCCTTTGGGTAGCATTTTCTCCGCAATGAACCTGTTATTGGGATTGAATATGAAGCTCAACTCCAGAAGACTCTTCTACCTCGTGAGTCATTGCGTATCTGCATGTAATGATCTGATTTATTATATAACAAATGTATAGCTCGTCTCACCATGACTTTTACACCTGTAGAGATAACCGCAGCAGAGATATCCAAATATGCAGTAAAGTTACAAACATCATGCAGCTGTGTCATTAAGACAATTGAGCCACGAGCTTCTGCAACAGTGGGTGATCTAAAAAATGTTGTATCAATGATCAATGATCTTGAGGAAAAAAGAATCATTTCTCCTTGGGATGATGAACAGATTCCAGAGGAAATTGTTAATACAAAACCTAATCCAGGGTAATTTTGGACCTTAACTTCTTAGAAATGCATATCACCTCCGTTTTATTTCTGCTTTGTTCTTTCCCCTTTGTGTGTGCTTGTGTTTTCTAGTTCACATGAGAATCTCTTCTCTGCAGCAAACTCTGTTTTTTGCTTGCTTGTATTCCAATAAGGGCATAAAATTGTTTCATTTTCTGTTGGGAGTTTATATTCTTATGTATTCTACATTTATTATCAGCTTTATGAATTCTCTTAAACCGTTTTCTGATATCTCAGTATTCTTAGCCTTTTTAAATTATTTGTTTCAGGAATATAGTGCAGGAGTTGGAATATTCAAAAATTGGAGCTACTGAGTTAGTTCTATCAAATGGCATGAGAGTTTGCTATAAGCGTACAAACTTCCTTGATGACCAGGTGGAACTCTGTGAAAGCAATGCAATATCTGTAGTTCAATGTCTGGGGAAAAACTGTGTGGATCTCATTATATGAGTTTAGCTCTAAAGCTCTGTCAATATGTCACTTGTTTTTTTGTAGTTGAAGTTATGAACATAAGACGACATTCATCATTCTAATTGATCTGTAATCTTTAGAACTAGGGGTGAAAGAGAAAGGAAGGAATTCTATTTCCAATGCATGAAATGAACATTTATTAATTCAAGGCTAAAAGAACTATTATATATGATATTGTTGCTTTCCAATCATTAGGAGAGAAATTTTCCATCTCATATAATGGCTTTCTGTTCTCATGTATGGTAGTACCAAAGATCTGAAAGTTGTTGTATAGTATGTCTAGTAATTTATTTGGCTTGTAATTCTTATCGACACTTTGTTTTGATAGGTTATCTTTACAGGGTTCTCATATGGGGGTTTATCCGAACTTCCTGAAAGCGAGTACTTTTCTTGCTCAATGGGACCAACCATTGCAGGAGAAATTGGCGTATATGGTTATAGACCTTCAGTTCTTATGGATATGCTTGCCGGTAAGAGAGCAGAAGTCAGCACAAAACTTGGAGCATATATGAGAACCTTTTCTGGTGATTGTTCACCCTCAGACTTGGAAACTGCTTTGCAGGTATGCCTCCTCTCTCTCTCTCTCTCTCTCTCTCTCTCTCTCATTATGATCACAATGTTAATGGAGTATTGTAGGATGGAAAAAAAAAAATTAATGGTTGCTCTTTATCCCATAGTTCTTTTTATTTGTCATGTTTTTGCAAGGTTTTCTTAAGTTGCAAAGCTTTTGCAATGTTTGTACTGGCAGCTTGTCTATCAACTATTTACGACAAATGTAACACCAGGAGAAGAAGATGTCAAAATAGTGATGCAAATGGCAGAAGAAGTGGTCCGTGCTCAAGACAGGGATCCTTACACTGCATTTGCAAACCGTGTGAAGGAGCTCAACTATGGAAACTCGTATTTCTTTAGAGTACGATGCCCATTCTGAGTTCATTGTAGTTTTCATTCATGTGGTTTGTTCTAGTTATAATTCTGGGTTAATTATATATTTTGCAGCCTATTAGAATAAGTGATCTTCGGAAAGTTGATCCATTGAAAGCCTGTGAATATTTCAACAAATGTTTCAAGGATCCATCAACTTTCTCCATTGTTATTGTTGGGAACATTGATCCCTCTATAGCACTTCCTCTTATATTGCAGTATTTGGTAAGTAAAACTTCCTTTCGAGTCTACTTACACCTGGATTATATTATATGTCCTCACAGGTATGTGATTTACCATGCAGGGTGGAATACCAAACCCCCCTAAACCTCTCCTGCAATATAATCGTGATGATCTCAAGGGACTACCATTCACTTTTCCTAAAACCAGAATAAGGTACAATAGCAATAGCACATTGTATTTATGTTGGTGGTAGAAGGTGTTGCAAATATGAAATAATAATATAATATCAATACCTACATGGGGTTGGATGCTTTCAGTTGGACTAATTGTTCAACCTGACCTTTTTTTTCCCAAACAAAAAATACCGTTATTTGATAAGAGTTTGATTAAGCAGCATCCCTGCTCTCTCTTGCATCGGCCACCCAATTTATTGGATGTTTGAATATTGTCATTCCTGCCCTTGTCTGAAATCTAAGAGGCCGCTAAAGTTTCTCATTTTACTCCTTGGACATGTTAGTGCATGTCTGAACACCTACTTCCTTTTATTGCTCCAAATCCCTTCTAATACACTTGACTGGACGTGCTTGCAGAGAAGTTGTCCGCAGCCCAATGGTGGAAGAACAATGTTCTGTCCAGCTGTGCTTCCCTGTGGAACTGAACAATGGAACCATGGTGTGTGCTCCTTTCCTATATTACGAAGCATGTGACAGATCATGATGTGATGACCTTTCACGATTTCAATTTTACTGATGATTTATAGCTGGGGAAAAACAATTAAATGGCAGGTAGAAGATATTCACATTATTGGGTTCCTGAGCAAACTTCTTGAAACAAAAATCATGCAGGTTCTCCGGTTCAAGCATGGACAGGTATGCATGTGTCTTAATTGTTTTAGTTCTATTAATCACCTTCATCTTTGGTTCAGTTCTTTAATTACCTCCATGCAATAGATCTACGCTGTAGGTGTTTCTGTATTTCTTGGCGGTAATAAGCCTTCCAGAACTGCAAATGTTCGTGGTGATATAAGCATAAACTTTTCTTGTGATCCAGAAATCTCCTCAAAGCTGGTTGGTGCTTATGTAGTTGGACATGTTTCTATTTTTTATTTATTAATTGAATGGTTGGTAAACTAGCTATTTGATACCGTATAACAGGTCGATCTTACTTTGGATGAAATTTCACGTCTTCAAGAGGAAGGGCCATCAGACGAGGATGTCTCAACCATCCTTGAAATTGAGCAAAGAGCCCATGAAAATGGGCTTCAAGTAAGTTTTCTTGTTACAATTCATTTTGGTCGGTAAAACATCATTCAACCCCAAATTGTAGGACATCAAATGTTCAACTCAATTGTTCCTGATGATCACTTAGTGCATAAAGTTTCCTGGATCTTAGAGATGAATGAAATGGATGTAATTGTAAACCACTTGATTTCTGTTTCTGATTTCCCACTCTTTCAGGAGAATTACTACTGGTTGGACAGGATTTTGCACAGCTACCAGTCAAGGGTCTACTCAGGTGATGTTGGCACTTGTTTTGAGGTTAGTTGCTGTAATCATACTTGCCTACCGCCTCTGCATTTTTGTTAGTTTAATCTGTCTTTCTAAATTGCTCAATTCCTGGTGAATGGGTAGTGGTTCCAGTTTGATTTGGAGTTTAATGTTCTCAAGTGAATTCTTAGGGTAGAAGAAATTGTTATGGATACAGTAATTTCCATTCGAAGGAAATTATTTATTGTGACAAAAAGTTTGAGGTAGTATGCATTCAAATATTTAAATGACTATTAAACGTATATCGCAGATTCAAGAAGAAGGCCGGTCCAAAGTCAGACAATCTTTGACACCAGTAACCGCACAGTTGGCATTACAAAAGATACTGCCTTTTCCTAGCAAAAAACAGTACACTGTAGTGATCTTGATGCCCCGTACATCTCACTTTAAGTCACTAAGATCATTCTTTCAATTTACTGAAACCAGTTACGGAAGACATGCAAAGGTGAGTTCTATTCAAATTTGTTCTTGAATGAATTATCTCAAATTATTCGTAAACTTTAGAGCAGCTGTATAACAAATTAGTTTTGCTGGTTGTAACAGATTTTGGCTGGCATTGCTGGTCTCACAGTTTTGGCTCTTAGCTTGTGGAGATATTCACGAAGACCCTAAAATCGTAGGTGACATCGACATAACAGAGCTCTAGATACATGAGAAGCGCCAAGGTTCCGGTTTTAAGTTTAGGACGGTTCTTTTTTTCAATGCTCAATGATTTGAGGGGTACATATAAGCTCAATAATAGCTGAATTTCTGTAGAACCAGAATTTATACAGAGGGTAAGATACTAAGATGGAAGCAAATACAAATTTATTCGCCCCATTCGAGGCTTGTAACATGAATGTGTATTTCTCCTTTGTAGCTCTATAACATTTATTTAGTAATACCATCTATCCAGTTATATATTATCGGGAGTAGACATTTCGGTTTGTAAACACTAGCCTCTCGACCTGCGGTCACAACCATGTCAATAGGCTTTTTGTATTTTGTTTTTTGTACACCCTATATAGAGAATTTTTGTTGGATATGGACATTTGTTTTATAATTATTTGCATTTTAATAGACTATTGTTTTTCGTATTTGTCTTTGTCCTTTTAAAATGAAATGATTGTGTCTTGTCCAATTAATGAGAACAATTTTGGATTATTTAAAAATTTAACCCATAAAATTCATTTGTTGTCTATATATATTAGGGGTGGGCACGGTCCGGATTGGATCGGTTTCACGTCAAAATCACGGCCAAACTAATTAAAATATAATAGTTTGATTTGTTTCGGTTTGGATAAAAGTTATAAGGGAAACCGAACCAATCCAAACTAATTTAAGACGGTTTAATTTGATTTGGTTCGGCCGGTTTGGGCCTAAGCCCAATCCTCTTTATTTTTGCATTTTTTCAACATTATTAGCCTAATTATAACCAACAAATTCACAACTTACTTCTTACATAAATCATCTTCTAGAGTACGAAACCGTCCTAAAACTCAAAATGTCATAAAACTTCATATTTCACTAACTAATATAGCTCAATTCAAATATTCATATATAGTTATTAACTAATTAGAGTATTACACATATAAAATAAAAAAAAATAAATATACACATAAATGGTCCGGTTTGATTTTAGCCGGTTTACAAAAGCTCAAAACCAAACCAAACCAAATCATATACGGTCCAATTTGGTTTGGTTTTGACTAAAAAAAAGTCAAACGGTTTGAAAACCAAACCGGTAATTATGGTTTGGTTTGAATCGGTTTCATCGGTTTCGAACCGGATTGATGCCCACCGCTAACATATATGCGTTCATTTCTGAGATGTTCTTTCATGCCTTGCTCTTGCACAGAAAAGGAAAGGGAAAAAAAGAGGAAACAAAGTTTCAAGGAGTTGTAAACAAAATAGAAAACTCGAACACAAATTTAAAAGCAAAATCCTATTTTTTCATTTTCTTTACAGAATGACTTTTTTTTTTTTTTTTGTTGGCAAAACTAAAAATGATTTAATCACCATCTCTAATATTTTTGCCAGATAATTATTACCATCTCTAATTGGTTAATTGTAGAAGGAAATGCAAGTGACGTGTCATCCGTGAGAAATATGTAAGAGGACACGACGTTCATGACAACAAAACGCATTAACAAGCGACATGTCGTCTACCTCTGATAGAGCCTTATAACGGTGTGGAAGCTAGGGTTTTGCGCTCCTTTTTTAGTTGATCTTCCAGCGCCTCTCTCTTTCGTCTCTCTCTTTCTGCCTCACTTCAAGCCTTAAGGTTAGTCTCTCTCTTTCTCTCTCTCGCACATTTTCCCTCGTATGGAGTTGTTCTTCTAAAGCTTAAGTTGTTCACTCTCTGTTTGGTCGCTGAGAAATCGACGTAAACAAAAGAAAAAAATCTTTCGAATTGGATCTATGCCTTTTGTTTTTGGGTTCCCTATTGTTGAAAGCTAGGACCATTTCTTTTAAAGATTGGATATTTAAGTTGTGGAGATTCTAAAGTGAGGGGATTTCAGTGCAGGTTCAGTTGTAGAAGGAGAGTGTGAAAATGGTTGAGAAGACAAAGGGAAGGAAGGAGGAGGTGGTGACCAGAGAGTACACCATCAATCTCCACAAGCGCCTCCATGGCTGGTAATATATTATGCTCTCTTTTATGTTTTGTAGCTATTTTTATTATAAACATTTGATTGTGGCTGCTTGTTTTGCTCATCATATTGTTTGGCTAGCCTCATATTGTTTGGCTAGCCTCATATTGGTCTGTCTCTTGAGTTTTATTTAGAATTGATCTTCCTATGGTTATGGATTTCTGGATTGTCAGAGAGCGCCTCTGCTTCTATGAAATCAGTAGCGAGTAATTTCAACTTACACCCAAGCGGGGTTTATTTGTTTAGCATTAATGGCCAACGTAAATCTGTTAAGTTATTTGACTAGAAAGATATAATTGTGTCGAAAGAGAAATCAGGAACAGAGAAAAGGTATAATGCGGATCTTAGTTAACAAAATTGGCGGGCTGGTTCTTCTTGCAAGGCCTCAACATCTTGCAGGTACTTTGATTGGGATCAGGGAAATGGGCGATGGCTGTCATTTTTCAATGTGATTATAGATTGGGTATTATTAAAATTAGAGTTTTCAGGTGGAGATGGTCAGGTTTTGGTGGGTGTAATGATTAGGGTGCCTTTTTGATGGTGAGACTACTAGAGGGAGGGTGACTGGGGTGCACTTTAGAATGGATTGTAGGGCTGTGCTATGGAGTTAGTATAAGTTGTTGCAGAGGTGGATGACTTTTGAAAGTCATAGGGGTATTTCTGTCTCAGATGTGGATGGCGTTTAAACGTCTGGGGAGACAGGAAGTTTCACATAGGTTTTTATTTCCTTGAATGTTGCTTTGTTTGTTACCTTGTACGTGGTAATTGAACCAGATATACCTTTCCACATAATACCTTCAATTTTATTGCTGCCTTTGCACCTACAAACATTGTTGTGAAATTTTTGCAGTGTCTGTGTTTGGTGTAAAGTTTGTGAAACTTTAATACTTGAACTACAATATCAATTGAATTCTGTAATAGCTTTGGAAAAGCACGCAATTAACTCTGTTACGCACTGTCATTCTACATAACAGCACATTCAAGAAGAAGGCTCCTAATGCCATAAAGGAGATCAGGAAGTTCGCTCAGAAGGCAATGGGGACAAATGATGTTAGGGTGGATGTGAAGCTGAACAAGCAGATCTGGAGCAGAGGAATCAGGAGCGTCCCAAGAAGGATTAGGGTTCGCATTGCTCGCAAGAGGAATGATGATGAAGATGCCAAGGAAGAGCTTTACTCACTTGTTACCGTTGCAGAGATCCCAGCTGAAGGGCTGAGTGGGTTGGGCACCAAGGTCATTGAAGAGGATGATTGATCCATTAATTTGTGTTCTAAGAAATCTATTCAATAGGCAGAAAAAAGAGTTTTATAAGCTTTTTGGCAAAAACCTTGAGAGACTAAAGACTTGTTTCAGTAGTTTGGTGTATTTTTGTTTGGCTAAATATTCAGCATCAGTAATGTACTTTTTGGTTTAAGTGATTTGGTTTTCTGGTTACCTTTTAATCTCTCTCTCTCTCTCTCTTGAAATTTCTTTTCCCTCTGGAGGAAATCGTACTGATATCTAAAAGTGAGTCTGATGGCCGAGCTGCCCATTTGTTAAAGTTTCAAGGAAGAAGGTTAAAACGGAGTGCGTGATGTTGCAAATGATACGTGAAAGAAAACATTAAATTTCTAGCAGTTAGTTTTTAAGCCAAGATAAACAGAAAGGATTTCGTGAACATTATCATACATTCGAATCTGTACATTCTAAACCTGAACATTAGAACACTCAATTTTTCTTCTAAATACAGTATTCAGTTGAAGTGGTTTGGCAGCGAGGCATCTTCTTTGACCCAGAATCCTTAACATCCTTTAGCTGGTAATAATGTGGAGCTATTTCTGCCAACCACTTCGGCTCTATCTCCGTTACATTCCTCATATATTCTTTTGCTGTGAGCACCATTTCGTGGTATAAAACGCATTTCGGAGACACTTGTGCTAGCCCTGAGCTGGGGTGTAAGTAGGCAGTCTCTGGATGTTTGATTCTTCTGTAACATGCATTTTTAAGCAACCTTGCCACATGAGGGAAGAAACCAGAGGTAATGGCCTTCTTTATCGACACTAAATCAGCAGGATTTGAGGTTATTTCAATCTCAACCCTCTCCAGGAGCCGCTCAAGTTGATCCCGGATGTCTCTTGCTCTTTTCATGCTCCTTACCTGTACAAAGTTTTCGTAGCACCATTGTGTTGAGTAATTTACCTCTTTCCATGTGTTGTAAATATTAAGCAAGGCAATGTGATCTCCCACGTTCCCAGTTTGAAAATTCAGTTGTGCATTGTCAGCGTGGACTTGTTTTTCCTTTGGGCGGTGAAAAATTGAATTACCAACAGAAAGCATCGCAGCGATGGAAATAACCTCATCCGAGCACTTATATTTGTCGGAAGCAACAATCATCTTGGATAGCATTGGATCAAGAGGAAACTCTGCCATCCGTCTACCAACTTTAGTCAGCTCTCCATATTTGTTCAATGCAGCTAGTGCAAACAACAATTCCAGGGCCTTTATTAAAGCTTCAGTAGGTGGAGGATCCATGAAATCAAAATGTAACAAGTCATGAATACCGAGGCTCTTCAGCATTAGAATGACATTTGCAAGGTTCGTCCGTTGTATTTCAGGTATTGTGTTATCATCCAAATCATGTTGATGGTTGTAAGCAGTGTATAACCTGAAGCATTTACCCGGGCCTGTTCGGCCAGATCGACCTGCCCTTTGCCTTGCTGATGCCTTGGAGATGGGAGTCACCTGCAATGATTCCATCCCAGTCCTTGGATTATAAGATTTTGTCTTGCAAAATCCAGGGTCAATGACATATTTGATCCCATCTATGGTCAGTGAGGTCTCTGCAATGTTTGTGGCCAGGACAACCTTCCTAGCTCCTAAAGGCGTGGGCTCAAAAACTTTTGCTTGTAGCTCAGTAGGCAGGTTTGCATATATGGGACAGATAACCAGCTCACCAATTTTTGTTCCAAGGCCCCTTGTCCTGTGTTTCAATACTTTTGCTGCCATTTCAATTTCTTCTTGACCAGTGAGGAATACCAGTATATCTCCAGGTGCTTCTGTCACATGGATTTGAAGTGCAGTAGCAATGGCTGCATCCAAATAATCAGCTTGTGGTTCTTTTGTGTAGACTACATCAACAGGATACCGCCTTCCTGGAAAATGGAAAATTGGGGCAAAATCAAAATATTCACTGAATTTCTTAGCATCAAGAGTTGCACTTGAGATTAGCAGTTTAAAGTCGGATCTAAATCGTGCAATATCCTTTACTAATCCAAACAAAATATCTGTTGAGAGAGTTCTCTCATGAGCCTCATCCACCATCAGCACACTATAGCTTGCCAAATCTGGTTCACCAAGAAATTCACGCAACAACATTCCATCAGTCATATAATTCAAAACAGTTTTTTCAGAGGTGCAATCCTCAAAATGAATTGAATAACCAACCTCATGTCCAAGCATGACGCCCATTTCTTGAGAAACCCTAGCAGCAACACTCATAGCAGCAACTCGCCGTGGCTGCGTGCACCCAATCTTGCCCTGCTTTGTGTATCCAGCCTCATGTAGTTATTGGGGTATCTGTGTAGTTTTTCCGGATCCAATTTCACCAACAATAACAAGAACCTGATGTTTTTCAACTGCTTGGAGTAACTCATCACGATATGAGTAGACTGGTAATGTTTTTCTCTCCTCCTGCAGCTTCTCCAAGGTTGATTTCGTCCTAGACTCAAATGGATGCATGGGTTGGACTTGCCGAACATCATCAAACTCATCTGTACTCTCTATCTCTGAAGCCTTGATAAACTCAATCTGGTCTCCAAACACAAATTCATACTCATCCTGTGATATTGATCTCTTTTTGTCTTTGGAACCAAAAATCAGTGTTGCCCTTCCAATTTGCTGATCCTCCCAAGATTTCTGTTCCGAAAACGAGTTCGTTTTGTCACAAGCACTGAGCTCCTTGTAGCGTTGCAAAGCCACAGAGAACTCAGCCTCGTCAAGATCTGACTGTTTCTTAACAAGCTCTAATATTTGCTTCTTGTAACTTAATTCATTGTCTTCTGCTTCCGTTAGCTTCACACCTTCAAATAAGTAGTTCATATCTTCTAAATCATCTATGATCTCCTCCAGTTTCTTTTGCTCCCTTTTCTTTAAATATACTTGTCTCGAAACTTTTCTCAAAGCTTCAACATCAGCATTGGTTCTGAAAAAAGCCTCCTCTGCGTCCCTTTGTTTTAACCTTTCCTTTGTTAGCTTTCTTGTGGCTACTGCTGCATCCCTTTCCCTTATATTTCTCTCCAATTGCTCCCTCTCCCTTTGATCAAGCAATCTTTCTTCTTCCGAGTCTGAACTATCTTGGCATTCATCTGACCAAGTTCGTCTTTTAACCCGTCTTTCTTCTTCCATTTCTTCATCTTCTTCTTCTTCACTCGACACCCTCTTCCTGTACCGTCTCTTTTTTGAATACGATTTCATGGACTCATAATAATCATCAGTATCTGCATCCACGTGATCATATGTTCTCTGCAGCTTCCTCACCAAACTAGCAATTTCCCTCTCTGATGCTTCACGGTGCACTCTTGCGAAGATTTCTTTAGAAAAAGCGCCGATTTCAGCGATGAGGAAAACCCAAAATCAAGAAGCTTGTCCACCACACCAGCCGGTGATGTTGCTTCCTTAGTTAGCCGAATAATGAACTGAACAACTACGATGTTAGAATAGCCGAGCAAGGCCATTAAATTATCCGATATCCATGTCTTTAGATTGCTGTGCGTCTCCATTGAAGATTGAAACTTGAGGGTTTGGAGCTATCGTAATTGAATGTTTAGGTTGGTGGGTGATGAAAACTTACTTGCAGAAGAAGGAAAAGAAACGATGGGATGATTATATACTCACTGGACTATCCTAAATCAAACAGGAAACTACTAAAAAAACAAGGAAACCCTACAATAAAATAATTAAAGATAAGGGTTTGGACGTAACAGGATTTCTTTTCTTGCTGCCCAAGGAAAGCCAGATGGGTGTGAGGATCTTAGACTCTGAGCAGTGAGTGAAACTAATTGATATGAGATGTGAAAATAAAATACATATATAAACTTTCAATAAAACGAATAAGTAAAATCTATAAATCTTTTTTTTTGGGGGGGTGTGGGGTGGTGTTCAGAAGCGAAATCTAGAACTCAAAATTATAAAATGTAACACTTTTTTTACATTTTGAGTTTGGTTGTTTTTGTTGGTTTTTAAAATTACTCTGCTTCATTATACGCAAAGGGGAAAAAATAGGCTCTGTTTGATATCTTTAAACAATCTAACGCATTCGCTGCCACAAAGTGAGCGTGCCTTGCCAATTGTTTCGTAAGAATGTAAAACAAGTGTGGCCTTTTCATATTTATAAATAATAAGAAATATTAAAACAAAACCCATTAAGAATAAGGAAATCCTAATCTCACATGAACAAGTGTGCCTTTCATCTCAGTTTTTCTCCCAAACAATACATATGATAGCATACCTATGTGTTCATGAATAAACCTAGAAGTTGCATAAAAAACTTATGGACATGAATGTCACATTTTAAGATACCTTAGAGTTCCACATGCAATCTACAAAAGTATCCATATTTGTTTAGAACGTTTCAAAAGGCAACAAAGGCAGCGGTACAGAAAACCCGCGCTAAAAGTTGTGAAAAACATTTCGTCCAGCACTCCACGACTAACATGGTTTTAGTAACATCTCTTGTTAGGAAAACAATACCGTTCCTCAAAAGGTCTGTTTATAAATATTACATAAAGTATAAATAAAATTCGCACAACTTATTTTTCTTTTGGTCCTTTTATGATACTCTTTGTGCAGATATGCAGCCTCTGACATGAAGCCTGCAAATCCCCAATACAGAAAGCCTGCAGATACACAGCCAAACCTCCATTAAGCATATTAATAAAAACAACCCTAAAACTCAAAATTCGTGCTTTTACAAAACAAAAATAAAAAATTTCCCTCCCTGTAAGTAGCACTAGCAGTCATAACTAAAGTTTATAAACACTCCCAAGACATTAGTCAAATCCACCATCAACAACAAAAGGAGAAAGGAATGACCCAAGTATTACCAAATATCTCCCGTCAAAGCCAGTTAGAATACATTTTCAGGTTAGCATTCCATCACAACCAAAAAACAGTAAAATTTCAAACCCACATAAGCATGCAACCAGATTCCAAGAAAGTAGACAAGGTGAAAAACTAAGATTCAGTTTCAAAGAAAGAGCATGGAACCTATTAAACTACATAAAAAATTATTGCATAACTACTCTGTCGACAGCCAAAATAAAATCAAAGAACATAATTTGAAGCCATAGCTCATGAGTAAAAATAAAATCTACCAACACCACATTAAACGACAGAAATTATTCCAATATTATGAGGTATAAATTTCAGTTACATCAGGAAACAGAGAAGAAACAGGTCATTAGAAACTCATTGACTTATCTCCATTCACACAAAGCACTAGGATACATGAGGACAAGAGGCTACATGAATGAGCACATAGGGTAACAGAACACTAGGTAAATAGAACCCCCAAACATTTTGAAACTCCATTAGCATGTGAATGTTTTGATGCAGTGTGAACAAAAATTGATAAAGGTGATCCAATTGTGAAAGAGGGAACTTTAGAGGGCATAATTGAGGAGGCCTCTAAAACAAAATTCATAAACTCTCAGACCCCACAAATTATTCAAAATTAGTTTTACAAAATATGATTAAAGAGAATTACCTTATAGTTTAACAAGGATTTTTCCATGCGATTAACGCAGCACATACCAGCTCCCTCGTATCAGAGTCACACTTTTAGTCTACTCCCTGTGCTATCTATCTCGGACCAATGTCAAAGATAACAAACACGAGATTCAGCTAGCTTTGTAAGCATACATATAGCCTCGAAGTTTTCTTATCTCTTCTGATGACTCAATTAGTAGATGATCGACATACAGAGTGAGTCCTGCTCCACTGCAATTCCAATGTATACATATGCATTCGTGATTAAATTTAAAAGTTACATGGTCAACTTACGAACATAAATCACATTTGATCATACCTTAGAGGTCCAAATGGAAGCCAGATTACATCCCAGCGGAACCTTGGCAATCTGCACAAGTATCATATATGTTTAGAACTAGTTCGTGCCTTAAGTATATTGGTTAGAGAAATTAAAAGATAATTAACTCACATGAGAATGTGTGTGTTTGAGAAGTAAACATACCTCAAAATGTAATACAACCAGAAAACTGCGAGTATAATGCCAGTAAATAGCGAGTACCAAATCCATCGCCGGTGATGCTTTGAATCATGAAGTAATCCTATGATGGCTGATGAACATGCTGCAACAGCTAGCCAATCTGTTAAAGTTTTTATTAGTTAATTATCTCATCTCAAAATAATGTGACAATACAGCCATTTAAACACGGAAACATCATGCTAAGTTTACTTCCCTCAACAGTGAAAAATTACGGATTAGATTTAAAACCCAAAAAATATACATCGAGTAGAAAAGTATGCTATACCACCTGTTCCTATATGAAACTAGTCCAAAAGTACACATCATGTACAGAATACAGTTTCAAATCAGACCAGTGAAGCTACCACAGGAAGAAATTTGAAGGAACAAACGGTTGGAAATATATTATTATAAGTTGGTTATCCCATGAGTGCATGTGACTCTACTATCAACTAATGATAAGTATTGGAAAAACACCTGCTGATATAATCATCCATGAGTGCACCTCCTCCATGAAGTAAGCATGATAACGCTGTGATCAAGAACAAAATATGACAGTTCAGTGAGTAAATATATCTTTCAGAAAAACATAGCCACAAAATTCAACATATAATAAACAAGTTGCCCATCTGACTTTCGTTTCACCATCAATATTAGAGAGTGACAACAAATGAAGGGAACAGATTGACAAGAAAATACTACATGCCTCAAATTTCCGAAGTTCATAAACAACAAAAATGCACTCAACCCACGGCTTATCTCTAAACTTTTCCACATTAACAAGATCTAGCTAGTGAAATTTTCCAACTTAATCTCTGAACGGAAATCCTGACAGTTGTTAATTGAAGATACCACATATTCACTACTTGTATTAGGTCTCATTGTTAAAATAAATATTATTAATTACCCATCCCAAATTTGAACCCAATGTCTTTCAAAGCATTAATGAAATGTAATTGATAGAAAATTCCCATTGCCAAGCATCTAGTGCTGATAACACTGGAAAATGGTAATTCAATGAGAACTAAGAAAAAGGTAAAATGCTTGATCTGGCTTTAAATAAGAGAGAGAGAGAGAGAGAGAGAGAGAGAGAGAGAGAGAGAGAGAGAGAGAGAGAGAGAGAGAGAATAAACATACCAATTCCCATGGAGACAAAACCTGCTGGAAGATCGAGTATAACAGAAACGCAGTGAAGCAAAAGAGAAGTGATGCAAACAAAAGCTAGCAAAAGAAGAATCAGCAAGCAATTAGTTCATGGTTGCAAGGAAAGAAAATCAACTAAAATTGTTTACTTGGGTAGATAGGACTAAAATATACCCTCCATAAACGACTCTGCTGAGCTTGACTCTTCTCGAATGAACGCACCAACTCTTCTTGTTCTGCAAACAAGACAACCCATTTAATCAAAAATCGAATACAAATACAAATTTTTCATTTTGATAGCATTTATCGGCAGCCAATCGTAGATATAACTCAGAGAAACCTTGAATGTCTAGGGGACGAGAATCGTTGAGAGTAGGGTCGTCCCAAGTAGGGAGAGAGAAGTCATCGTCCTGTGACTTCCTCAATTGTCTCGCTAGCTTCTTCATCGCTGACAATTTTTCTAGTTGAGTTTTCTCTCTGTTTGGCCTTCGAGAAAGTGGATGGGAAAACAAAAGGGAAAATTTGTTTCTCAGCCAAAGAGTATACTGTCTCCTGCACCGTCGATTAGTGGGTCCGGTACATGTGTACGTTTGATTACTCGTAAAATATTCATCTTACTTCACTGTTTCCTTTTAATTAGCATTTGGCAGTAGGTATTTTAAATGTATCGCCGTGCGGCTATACTTTTAAAATATTCAAATATAAAAGTATAGCCGCGCGGCTATACTATTTAAATAGGTAAAGATTCTATTTTCAATTTTTCTTTCTCCACAGCTTTCTCAGCAACCAAACATAAGGTAAAGATTGGAAAAGAAGACCCTAGGTTGAGTTACGTGAGTATCCAAGCCTAATCGAGTCATAAGTGCCCCATAGTAGTCTTGGGATTAGGATTTGAGGCTTGAGAAAGGTTTGAGACTTGGATATAGGGTTTGGAGGTTCAAACCCATTTTTAAATTCAAGGCAAAGGAATGGCATATGGTGCCTGCAAAAACAGGTCTCGTTTTGGGCTTCAATTGGCATTCAAAATAAATACTAGTAGGAAACTGATAGTAAAAAACCTGTATCATGTTGAATTTGGTTTCATGGTCTTCAGTGATAACAAGAAAGACAATGCCATGACAGCTTAGTAATATTTTAGAAAAATATCATAGAAATTTTAGCAGATTTTATGGTTTCGCTTTCTTGTCGAGTGACAATTGACAAATTAATGGGGTTAACTTTCATTCTAATAAAACATACATGAAATAAAATGGCTCTTCTTTGCTCTGCTTCTTGATATGTAGCCTCCATTTAAAGCCTAAAGCTCATCACAGGCAAAAGTAGAATCCAAATGTAAAGAAACCTTTAATCAGACAATGTAGATTCTAGAATAAAAAGAATCCAATCTACCTACTGCTTATATAACATCAGTTTTCTGCCATCTGCAAAGTAATACAAATCATATCATGTCACTATATTTCATGTTTTTCCATCTGTCAATTGAGATAAGCACCGTTAACAAGAGCCATGAAGTTGAAATTTTCTTACCACTTCTGTAGACTCTGTAGAATTAGACTTCCTGCAGTAGATGATGATCGCCTTTAGATTTTCATCGCGCTCATCGGGGCTCATTGTAGAATAATACTCAGCATGATGTGCCTGTGGTGACTGCACACTGCTTCTTGTCTTGGTTGAGGCACCACCAGGCTTCATTCCTTGTTTCCCTTTTTTTGCAGGACTTGAATGAATTCTTGGCTTGATACATTTCCAAAACCGAATCACAATCTTGCGAAACCTTCCTTGACTAGGCTTTCGTAAACCATGGAGATTGAAGTAAGTGGGAGAAGACAAGCCACTTCTTGGAAGTGGTTGCAATGGTGGTGCAGAATTGCTAGTTGGTGAAGGTATTGATGATGGCAAAGTATCAGTGGAGGGTCTGTTGGTAGAGGTTGGATTTGAGGGTCTTGGTTTGAAGCCTTCAATGGGCTCCAACACCCAACAATCACATGTGCTGTCAAACTTCAACTCTAAACTCTCCATTTTGATCTCTAAACTCTCCATTTTGATCTCAAAGACTGCTTCTCTTTTCTCTCTCAGGAAGATGAGTTTTAGTTTTACCCCTCTTAACCAATTGAAGCTTTTTATGCAAGCTGCAGGCACACGAATACTGCAAGTTTATGGTGATTTTGGCTGTGGATTTTACCTTTTTACATTTACAGAATCACAGAATGAATCAACCAAACGGATCACCTTCTTTAATCTGCTACACTGATTAGGGGGGATCTTTAATTAACACGGAAAGAAGAGTTTTTGGTTAATTGCAATTGCAATAGACTTGGTTTAGCAGGACTCTTATTTTGGAAACAACTTCATTGATTTTGTTTCCTTTTTCTTTCCGCAGAATCTTACTTCCCTGGGGCCATGAGCCTTATTTTAGAAAACAGTTCAAAAGAGCTTTAGATTGATTGATATAATGTGATAGTCAATAAAATATTATTGCTCTTTTATCAACAACAAAAAAAACCTACATGGGATGGAGATGAGTTTTTTTCACACACACAACTAAGATTTCAATCAAAATGTCATGGGACTTCAAACCTAAGACCTCTAGTTTGCAAGTTCAGAGGCTATTTTCTATCGGGGTAGACCCCATTGTCCCAAACAAATTCTTTGGAAATTGTATGAAAGGTGGTAACCTCAAATAAGGGAAAGCATTAACATAATGTCATCTTCATTCTTCAGCACCAGTACCATTCTATAATTTATCCAATTGAGGGTATACCCTACTTAAAGTTTTTGGTTCATAATGAGCAAACATGCCACATTGTCACATGTGCAGCATCTTTAGTATCAGTAAAATTCCAAGGAGATTATTCATCATTGTGAAGGTAGGTTTTCGATTTAAATGAGATAATTATTGGCATTGCAATTAAATATTAGCTAATGACCATCTGCTTTGATGAAGGGATCGGTGGGGTCTATGCATTAACATAAAATCCACGTATAATAGAACTACATTGGCCATAATTTGTGAAGAACAGTGAGGAGGAACATTACTAATTAGTAACCATTACTATTTAAATAAGGATATTTTGATATTCTTCAATGAACATGGGTTTAAGTTGTTATTTTGAAAGAAGAAAAAAATTTCCACTCACTATTAACTCAACAGGTTTATCACATCATCAACAGGTTGGCTGAATTATTGACAAAAGGTCAGCTTTACATAGCGAAGACACTAGCATCAAATCTGCAAGCAGTTCATAATGTGGTTTACATGAGTAGAGCCCTTAACTATCAATCCTAGAGCTTCACAATTCATCATGAAAGCTCCCTTTCGGCAAAGTAGATTTGGGTTGATTTTCCAGGAGGTATCTTGTGGCCAATGATGCATGCAACGCTGCTCCATATGGAAGGACATCTTCATTTACACTAAAGAACGGTGAATGCCCTGATTCGAACTTTCCTTGAGACTCATTCTTCATACCAACAAAGAAGAAGTATCCCGGAATTGCTTCTTGATAAAATGAGAAGTCTTCGGCACCCATCATGGGTTGCCTTTCCAATATGTTCTGAGGGCCCAACAAATCACCTGCAACATTTCGGAATTGTTCGTGCAGATTTTTGTCGTTAACAGCCACAGGGTAAAAGGGCTTATCCTTTTCATTGAATAGGACTGTTGCATTACACCTCTGTACACTGGCTTGCCTAGTGATAACCTGCAATTCAGAAAAAGAATTAACATTTACAATGTGACATTGTAAACGAAATCAATAAAGACAGCAAAGGGTATTTTTCACTTCAGCACTCAGTCAGGATGCCCAAAGTAAAGGGAGGAATACCTCTTCAATTCTTTGTTTAAGTTGGGTAAAGCTTTCCTTTGAAAATGCCCTGAACGTGCCACCAATTGTAACAGAATCTGGAATAACATTGAATGCACCACCACCTTGGAATTTTCCAACGGTAACAACCTGCAAGATATACTTTCATATAACTAAATGGATATGAAGTAATCACGGCACTATTCCTTGCAAAGGGGTCCAACAAGCACATGAAGTAAGAGGTTAACATTTACCCATGAGTGAGTGACAGCAAAGGGAAAAGAAAACATTTAATTACTTTCTATATTTGAAAGCAAAAATGATCTGGGTAGAATTTTCACTTCAAATTTTATGAGACAGGGGATTTTATTGCAACGGAACGATAAAATATGCGTAGTGCAAAACAAAGGGGTCAAGAAGATCAAAGTTCAAAAGTAAAGAAGAACCAAGGTACAGGAATACAGGAACTAAAATGGATTACAGAACTAAAATAAATCATTTATAAAAAAGATACTGATACGACATATAATTGGAAGTTCCATTCCATACGGCTGCTGCAAGAACAATACAAGTTTTTACTTCCGCACAGCTGCACTGCTTGGGCTATTTTGATTTGATGGGTTACTTGAGAGATATAAAATGACACAAGCAGAGGAGAGGGAGAGGGAGAAAGAGAGGGAGAGGGAGAGACAGAGAGACAGAGAGACAGAAAGAGAACCTGTGATTCCAAGGGGTCAGCTTCACGTGAAACAAGATGTTGCAGACTAACAATGACATTGGAAGCAGCCAAGATTGGGTCTATTGTGTGCTGTGGAATGGCAGCATGACCCCCCTTCCCACTTATTACTGCCTCAAAAAAACCACTCGCGGCAAAAAAAGGGCCAGACCTGGTGGCCACTGAACCAATGGGGTAATCAGCAGCGACATGCAACCCAAAGATGGCACCAACATGCTCCAATGCCCCTTCATCTAACATTTTCTTTGCTCCTCCACCTCCTTCCTCAGCTGGTTGGAAAACAAGAACAACTGTTCCCTATAAGAAACATAAGAAATAACTAAGAAAACTTTCTTCTGGAGATGAGAGATATATTACATGAGACCGTTATTCAGCTGACAGAAAACAATGGAATATCTAATAATGCAGCTCCATAATCAAATATCCCAATAAAGGAAAGATAGAGCTCTTTATGTAGAAACATTAGTCAGCAAGCAACTTATGCTACATTCAAAGTACATTTTCATAAAATTGACAATCTACTGAAGAATACAACGCTTGTGCTACAATGACACAGGGAAGTTAACAATAATGTAAGTGAGAAAAGAACTTATGGTGAATGTGTCATTGATGCTAAGTGTACTTAATATGCCAATAACCCTACTAAGAAATACACACACACTTAGCAATCTATAGACTAAGTACAATGCTCGACCCTGGTAGCTGACTACATCATAATGCAATTCCAACTTCCAGTGGGCACTCAAAAAGTCAATTAACATCACCATGTTTCCTCCCTCCTTATTATGTCATCTATGTACTGATATACTTTTGGTAGTCACATCTTTAACTTGATGACAATTACTATTGAGGGGTCTAAGCTCTTCTTTTATAAGTAAACTTCTGGCAAGCTAAGTCAAACTGCTAATGTGTGTAACACATAACATCCAGCCAAGAAATTCAACACACATGAGGACCGATAATCTCAATCAGCTAACCTGCATGCTTCTATATGGGGATTGTCAAACAGGGAACACATGTGTATAGTGATTTTGTATTTTTTTATTCCCTGATGTTTTGTGTAACAGCCGAGATGAATAAGGAACCATGTTTCCCCATCTGAAATGACAATTTTTAATGTATAATTGCTATATGAAATTGTCAAAAGTCCATACCAGCACGATGTTCAAGGTTATGTAACTACTTCAACCCATAAAAGGTTCACATCAACAAAAATCCAACTTCACAACAAAATTGATATTCTAGAAATAGTATATAAATTCATTTGAGAGTCATCACACCAAGAAGGAGGACAAGGAAACCTGTAATTCGTGGTGATGCTCTTTAAGTATCTTCGCAGCACCAAGAAGCATGGCAACATGAGCATCATGTCCACAAGCATGCATCTTCCCTGGAACTTTACTCTTGTGCTCCCACTCCACACTCTCCTGTACCAAAAGAAAACCCAATACGTGTCATCAATTTCTCTTTAGCTCTAGTTCAAAATAACAGTCAATATTAATGATTAATTTCCAACTCTCTCAAGTCCAGCACTAAAAGTCCAACATGAATAAAATCCTACTCAAACATTGACAAAAACTAAATCTATAAAGCTCCAAAATTCTACTAAACCTGCATAGCTAGAGCATCCATATCCGCTCGAATTGCAACAAAAGGCGGTCCACCAGTCCCAATAAAGCCAACAATACCAGTTTCAGCCAATGGGTATTTGTAAGGGATGCCCATCTGGTCAAGCTCAGCTCTAATAAGCTTACTAGTCTCAAATTCCTCAAAACCGAGTTCTGGGTTTTCATGTATTTTCCTTCGAACACCCACCATAAAATCAAAAAGCTCCTGCCTTTTAGCATGGTCAAGGAACTTAACTGGGATTTGAGCCACCTCTTCCGGGCTCAAAGAATGGTCTGAAGAAATGATAAGTGGCATAATCACCATAACTATGAAAATCAAAGACACCCATTTGCAGAGAGCCATTGATTGCAAGAACTGAGCTTGTGAATCTGATGATTGAATTGGAGAATATGAGAGAGTGGGTTAAAATTTTGGGTTAGGTAGGAGTGAAAGCTAAAGATGTAGGTGACTCTGCTCTCAGAAGGGTACCAACAAAACAATCCAACGACGGTGACCTCATCATACGAGGGATGAGAAAGCAACCGTTTTAGAGCTCCAAGACTCGTAGATGATAGGCGCTAATGGCGGAACGTCATCAATCGAAGGGTATTTTACACACGTGACATGATTCCTACGGAAACGACCTGCCGTTTTTTTAACAATATTCATAATTTCTTTCTGTAGCATTCTGTAGGACATCGTCTGCTTAGTTTAACATTAGTATCATAATAATTTCATTGTCTTTAATAAATTTGTACATCACCAACCTGATGGTAGTCCAATGGTACTTCTCTTCTCTCCCCAATTCAAATCCTCTACCATTAATATATAAAAAGGAAAGAACACTTAATGGGATAGCTGACTTTGTTTGTGCAAAGTCAGATTTACATATGGGAGATTCTAGCATCAAATTCACATGCAGCTCACAGGCTGCAAGTGGTTTGCATGGGTAGAACCCTCACTTCATCCTAGCGCTTCATAACTCATCATGAGAGTACCCTTTTGGCCAAGTAGATTTGGGTTGATTTTCCAGGAGGTACCTTGTGGCCAATGATGCATGCAATGCTGCTCCATACGGAAGAACGTCTTCATTTATTCTAAACAACGGTGAATGCCCCGATTCAAACTTTCCTCAAGTCTCATTCTTCATACCAAGAAGGAAGAAGTATCCTGGAATAATTACTTCTTGATAAAATGAGAAGTCTTCTGAACCCATCCTCCGGTTGCCTCTCCACTATGTAGTGATGCCCGAGCAAACAACATTTCGGAAGTGTTAATGCAGATCTTTGTTGTGAACAGCCACGGTGGGGTATAGGGCTTATCGTTTCCATTGAACACGACGGTTGCACTGCACCTTTGTACACTGGCTTGCCTTGTTATAACCTGCAACTCCAATTCTTATAGAATTAACATTTTGTGATAAGACATTGTAAAAAAAATGGACAATCAGCATACGATATTTCTCTTCATGTTCTTTGTGTAAGTTGGATAAAGCTTTCCTTTGAACATATGCTCTGAACGTGCCACCAATTGTAATTTGGAATAACATTGAATGCACCACCTCCTTGGAACTTTCCAACTGTAACAACCTGCAAGATATGTAGCCCTCCGTTTGGATGAAGTAATTGAAAATTACATAAAATTAGAAAATGACGGAATTTGAATTTCCATCATTTCAATATCTAGCAATTGAAGATTTCAGTGTTTGGATTTATGTATGTTGAATTTTGTAAATGACGGAATGTTGTAAATGGCACCATGGAAATTATGAAATGACCCCTATTTTGGTGAAAATTAAACTCGGGAATTTGATGCCCCAATTTCCAAGATTTTTTCCGCGTGTCATTTAATAAATTCCACTATTAAGTTGCCAAACATGAGAATTGTCAATTTCTCCTATTAAGTTCTCGATTTTTAGCCAAATTCCGAGTTATTTTCTTTCATCCAAATAGAAGGTAGCTTTCACGAAATTGAATGGATACGGAGAACGAGGGCGCTATTCCTTGCAAAGAGGGTCTAACAAGCATATGAAAGAGAAATTATAGAATACTATGGTAATATGGTCACATGGTACATCTTGTACATGTGAATAAGATGTTAACATTTAATTCACTTTAATGGTGAGTGAGTATAATGTCAATGAGACACTACTTGCTATATGTGACAAAACAAAGGTCTTTAGTGAACCTGTCAATCCAAGGGGTCGGCTTTACGTGAAACAAGATGTTGCAGCAGACTAACGATTACACTGGAAGCAGCCAAAACTGGATCTATATATCGCATGCTGCGGCTTTTTAGCACAGTCAAAAAAATTTATCTTGGATTTGAACCACCTCTTCCGGGCTCAAAGAATGGTAAATGGGAAGTGGCATAATCACTAATATGGCTAAGAAAATCAAAAAGACCCATTTGAACAGAGCCATTGCTTAAAGAGATGAGCTTGTGAACCTGAAGATTGAATTGGAGATTATGAGAGAGATGTTAAATATTTGGGCTTTGTGGGAGTGAAAGCTGAAGATGTATGGGGCTCTCTTCAGGTGGGTTCCAGAAAACTGATAAAATCCAAACAAGGTGGACCTCATCAGATAACATAGGATTTCCTCAGAGCAATTTGAAACGTGATGGCTTCTATTTCAGTTTCCATCTTTAGTCCCAAACAGATTCCCAGAACCATTTAGTGTCCAGCAAACAAACCAATCCAATCAAAATGACCAGCAGTTCTTGTAAGAAACTGAATAATCCAAACATCAGATAACATAGGATCCAGTATTGGTCGTCCATAGGAGTGAAAATAGAAAAGCAAAGAAATAGGACAAGAGAAAAAAAAAAAAACCAAATTAAGTTTAGAACAAGAGCAAGCCATAAAGGATAAAGATAATACTCAAAAAAGCAAAAATAGAACCAGTTCACAGCTTCAGGAAAACCAATCCATAAAAGATTAACACAGTACCACAGTTTCCATCTTACTTTCGGAAGAATCAAGCCAAAATTATAATAAATATATAATTAAAATAAGCGGAAGTCAACAAAGACAAATTAAAATGACCTAAACCAAGTTATAGGAGATTTTTATTCCAGGTGGTGGCTATCCAAGGGTTTTGAATTTTCATATTTCACAATTCCTAATATTCGATTCGCTCGTCATTGGCTTCTTCATACTGCAGGGCTTCTATTTCCAGCTTCATGGCAGTTATTTCTTCTTGTCTTGACTGATTCATTCTAATCCAAAGGGTTCATCATCCTCGCACTCACTGAGTCATAAGAATGAGAAACTTTGTTATATACAAAATGCACCAGAATTCCAACCTACAAATTAAATGTTATTGATAAAACATAAGAAACGTGAAGGAAACTTACGGTGTGAAGCAAAAAACAAGATCGAACCATTCAGAGCCCTTGATATCCACAGAATGAAGGGTTGAATATATGATCTTGATCATATGCCTTCCTCCTTCTCCAACAATAATTTGAAACGTGGTGATACTAAGATATTGAACTTTGAGATGTCCATCGCACCAACCAGTCTGGACATGGAAAAAGTCATTGTTCCCCAAATGAACCAAATTGTGTCCTATCGTTAAACCATGGCAGCACCGGACGCTCGAACTCAAGGCCTTGCAATATAAAAAGTTGTCTTAGGGAATAATGAATACTATCATGTTTGTCTATACTAAAGGAGAATGCTATAATCTTTGACTCCCCATATAAGGCATAGATAGTCTCGCCTACAACCACGGCCCTCCCTTGGAAAGGAGGAGCACAATAAGTAGAAGTGTCAACTTTCACTCGATTCCAATCCTTTCTGCACACGTGAAAAGCAACGACACCGAATTTCCCATTCCTCAAGCCAAACAATGAAAACAAAATAACGCCATAACAAACGGCATAACCAGTTACTTGCATACGGTAGTCGTAATCATCATAAAATGGAAAAGGAGTCGTTTGCTTCCAAATCTTCTGATCATGATCATATCTCCCGAAGGAGGGCCCCGTAACTGGTGAGAAGAAGGTTGATGGACATGCGAGATAATAAACTTTGCCATATGCACACACAATAGTTTCTAGTGATTTAGAAGCTGGGATAGGGGGAATAGATGAACATTTTGACCAACTCTCCGTGTCAACAATAAATCCACCATCATGTCCAATGCAATATAATTTGGAGTGGTTGAAAATCCGTGCAGCATCATGGCAAGAACCCTTGCGAAACTTGGCAACATGTCTAACTACTAGGGATTTATGAGCGACTTCTCCTCCGTGTTTGAATTTCACTTCATAGACTGCATTAGCGTGCTCATCGTCCTCATAAGAAGACACGAATAAATATACAGATCTAGCTTCCCATTGATTTACTGTTATTGATGCATGCTCCCAATCCTCGGGCAAACTGAACACAAAAAAGAGATGTATACAACAAGACAAGTTAATCTTTTCAAAGACCTACCCTGCCCTGCCTAGAGAGAATTTATCTAGTAGAAACTGGTTATTACATATTTCAAGTACATTATTCAAAATGCATGCAGCAGCGAGAGAAAACTTAAGCAAAATTGTCCGAGAAACTAAACAAAAAACAACAAGAATAAGAATTAAGAACCGACCTTGGGTAAAGATCATCAGCCTCATTGTTGGGATTGCAGTACTCAATCACCGTGGTGTTGGAATTGGCCCAAATTATATTGATTAATTAAGTGTGTAAGGGCCACTTTATTGATGGCTTTCCTCCTTGTCATGCCGTGGGTTTTTTTGAAGTGGGAAATGATGGCACATGCCATCTTTGGTGAAAGGCTAGAGACAGAGAGATAGTGGGAGCTGTACATGCTTTCGGCTTGGTGGAAGACAAGGTGTAAGTAATGATGGGCGGGGTTCTTTGACCAACATCATTATGTTTTCCTTTGGCATGTATGTGGGCTGTTTTTTGGAGACTCTTTGGCTGGCCATCACGTGGGTTTGGTGTCTTGGGCATGCGGCTGTTTTCTCTTAGAGTTGCTGCATGGTTTTATAAAGGGGTGCGGCAAGTGTGAGAGAAGAGAGAAGAATTTCAGTTTCTTTCTCCTATGTGTGAAGCCGTGCACCATGTGAGAGAGAGAGAGAGATGAAGGAGCTGCTGCTCCTCTTTGTTGTGGCTGCACATATGAAGACAGTTTGTTTGTTCTGGTACGAGTGAGAGAAAAATCCATTTCTCTACTGGTCTTTGGGTGTGGCACTATTTGTTCTCTTCTTTTGGTATCGGTGTGTGAGTGACTTGGGTGTATTTGGGATTTGGGTTGTGAGAGTTAAACTCTGTAATTCCTAGGATAGGTGAGAGGTTTAATCTCCTTTGGTTGTGATCTCTTTTGGGATACTAGTGGAATTTCTCGTTGTCTTCGAACTAGATGTAGGCTACACACGGGCCGAACCAGTATAAATCCTTGTGTCGTTTGGATTTCTGTATTTCATATTTTGCTCTTGTTGTTTCAACGGTTTCATATCATCCACCGTTCATGTGCAATCCGCTTCCGCTGCACACAACACGTGGAAGGTGGAAGCGGCTCCGTCATTACGGGTGGACCGGGTTGTCGTAAGCGAAGCTCCTGCGTTATTGATTTCGACCAATCCAACAGTTGGCCCAGAGTTTTCTCCATCTCCGATATCTTGCCCACAGATTTCTCCATCTCCGATATCTTGCCCAATAGATCATCTTGGTGTGAAGCCATCGTCAAGGCATGGCCTTGACTCGAGGTAAGCTCGGCGGCGGCCACGGAAAATTGAGATATACACCGATCTCCCATGATAGGGCCTTTGCTATTGGAATGCTTAAATTGAGGCAAAATGGGAATTTAATTTAGGATTTGGGGCTGCCGCGGTAGAAGGGGTTGTAAGTCTGAATTCCAAAGCATGTATTTATATAATGGCCTAATTAATTTTGCTAGAAACAGGAATGTAATCCTAAACCTACTAGAAATAGGAAACTTATTAGTTTTATTTATTTATTTTTATTTTTTTCTGAATGAAGAAACAGAAAACCTTTCTATTATTATTATTATTATTATTATTTTGGGAAGGAAGAAACAGGAGACTTAATAGAAGAAGAAACTAACAAACATACCCCTTTTATGATTTTTGGGTTTGTTACTCGTTTTATGAGATTGATCAGTTTGTTACTCTTTTTTACGAGATTGGGTTTTAGGGCCAATTAAGTAGGCGGTTTAATTCAAACTCCTATATAATTTACCTTCTTCTCTCCCTCCCTCCCTCCCTCTTGGATATCTCTCACTCAGTATCTTCTTTCGCTTCACTCTCGTTAATCAAACCACATATCTCGTACGTTTTTGCCTCATTGTCAACGACAATCAAAGGTTAGCTTATGCTTTCTCATTTATAACATAATTTTTGTTTTCTTTTGTTTTGTTTTGAACATGGAGGTTTTTTTTCCATTGTGGTGCATGGTTGTTTTTTTATTTTTTTTATTTTATAAACTAGTTTTTGTTTTATTTTGTTTTGAACATTGTGTTGTTTTTCGTTAGAGTTGTGCTCAAGTGTTTTGTGAGAATAATGTTGGCTTTGAGCTCAAGTGTTTTCTACGGATAAGCTAACCGTTGATTGCTAGCATATTTATGTTGATGTGGTATCGTTTACTGTGGGATTTTTATTAATTTCTCTTTTTTGTTGGTCTTATTTAATCTCTCAGTGTTAGTCTTTTCAAATTTGTTATTCATGATGTTTGTTTGGTGTAATTTATAACTGACTCTTTCTGCACAAATATTTGCTTTCTAACGCTGAAAATAATTTTTGGGTAAAATTTCTTTTCATATATATTAATGACATGTTTAGTGTCTAGGTAATATTTTTCTTTTTATTGCACCTGTTATGAGCACTAAAATCGTATGATCTAATTTTTAATTTTTAATTTTCAGGAAATGGAGGTTGATCATGATCCCATTGACACCGATTACATTGATTACATTAAAATTCAATGGCACAAGAATAATTTAAAATACAAAGTCATGGGTTCTCGTATTGGCTTTTATAATTTTGATGTTGATTATGCTGGCCGGAAACAACATTATGATGGCGAGTTGTTCTTCAAGGAAAATAAACAAGGTGGAATGCCTGTGACATTTATGAATATGGATACTAAGGCTGGAACTAAATTGAGTGTCGAAGAAATTTTTAGGTTGAATATTAAACTATATGATAAAAGGATTCTCCGCCCATGGATGTATACATTTTGCAAACAGAAATCATTCAATGATGAATTATGCAGTGAGGCTGAAAGAAAGATATGGTGAAGGGTTGGTGGAGCTTGTGTTATGAAAAGTTTGATAACACACTCACTGAATGGTTGGCCAAATTACAAAACAAAGAAATTAGTGATCCTGACAATAAGTTGAACTTCAATGTTGGAAATAAGTGCTTATCTGATTTCTGGCGTGATACTATACGGTGAGCGGAATAGTATATTTTTGTTATAGTGCTATTAATTTATGGTTTAGTTAACTAATGTATTTCATGATTTGACAGGGAATTAATAGAGGCAATTGCTTACATTCATGATTGTGTGCTCTTCCATGGTTCGTTGAAGGTATCTGGTAATTATGTTGTTGTTGGGGAACAAGTGAAACTATGTAACATCGGTGGTTGTTTGAAGAGCCTTAGAGTACATGATCAACATTCGAGGAAAATTCAAGATTTCAAAGATTTCAGGGACACGCTGAAGAATTCGATGCCAATGGGACATGGTAAATGGCCTGAGCGTGATAGTTTTCTTAAATGTTTTGACGATCTTGCGAAATTAGATGGGTAAGTTCTTTTGAACTTTATATTTTTAGGTGGAATATATGTTGTTACTTGTGTGTTTATGAGTTTTTTTTTGTTTGTCTTTTCAGCTACGGAAAATTTGTTTGTCTTATGAAAGGGTGAAACATATTGTCGGTATTTATTATGATGATAAGTTTATCGTGGAGGATGAGTTGAACCACAGTCGTAATTTTAAGGTGTTCCAAGGTTGGACCAGAGACAGACATAAGTTGGAGCCGTTTTTGCGTAAAATACTTGAGACTGGTAAGGGTAAACAATATTCTGATCAACCGTCAGAGCTTTTAAGGTTCCTGCGAAACACCTATCAGCATTATAGACAATATAGTGATGAGACGGAAGGTATCAATATCGAGCACGTGGACACTATTTTCAGAACACGCTGGGTTGATTTTTTTGATAGGATTCATCTCATCAGTTAGATTGGCAGTGGATGAGGCATGTTTTTCGTGATCATAGCTTAGAACAAGTTTCTTAGACTACTACAACTAGATAACATCAATTTGTATAAGATACTTTAATGCGTACTCTAATTGTTTTTTTTTTTTGGGTGTTTTTGGACATGAGTTACTTTATTTATATATATATATATATATATATATATATATTGTATAAGTCAAGAATTTAATATCCTTTCCATCTCATGCCTTTGAGTAAAACTTCCCAAGCCTTCTTATGAATATTGGGAACATCAGCATAACTAGGAAGTCAATGACCTTGAAAACGAGTTCCTATTGAACTCTAAAAGCATTATGAAATGTCACGATTTGATCCGAGAATAAAAAATATTCCTGAATCAGGGTGTGTGAATTGAATAAAATAAAATAAAAGACTGAAAATTTGATTAAAATACATTACCTTTAAAAGAAATAGTACAGCCGCGCGGCTTTACTCGGCTATTTTATTTTATAAATAGACTCTCTCAAATATTACTAGTCTTCACAGAACATAATCTACATAGAACCCAATTTAGGCACGCTCATGACAACTCTATTCAAAGCTTGATTTTTCATAACAGTAGAACAACTTACAATAACCTTCAATATGGTTCACTAGCCATATGCTTGACAATACCAGGAAAATCCAAACTATGGCCACACAAATATGAAGAAACGATAAAACTGGCTATATATGACTTAGAGAGAGAGAGAGAGAGAGAGAGAGAGAGAGAGAGAGACCGCTGTAATGCTCAACCAGTCCAAAACAAAACTCACAAAAACCACAACCAAAGGGAACCCAACGGCTAAACATTGACATTTGATACCTCTGTAATGTGTCTATGAAATTGATCAAAATGAAAATTTGAGCAGACAACTTCTTCTGTAACAGTTCCTACTAGTCTGAACAAAGGTTTAAGAAACAACTTGTGTACAAAATACATGATATTTACTGTCACATACTGAACAAGCTCTTATCAAAACTTGTCAAGTTAAGTGAAAAGATCAGTCACAATAAAATGAGTTAATTTTGACTGCAGAGCTCATACTAATGGCAAGCTGATGTGCAAAAGACTACATATTCAAGAATTCTTCTTAACCAGAATATAGAAGTTGATTAACATATTAAGACTTCTTTTTTGGACCAATACAGGAAAAAAATTGCAGAGAAGCATCAAATGAACAATTCAACATAAGCAGGATCTCAGAAATTACAAGTAACTCATATGAATAGCATCACTGAGCAAATATCATTCAGACTTCTGAGTACTAGAGACTTCAAATGAGATTAAAAAAAACAAACAAAAACAACTGAAAAAACAGAAACCAAAGAATTCTATAACCGTAATAGGAAACACAGTGGACCCATAATGTCAAAATCTAAAAGCATTTAATCACTTTCTATGAAAAAATATCAATCAGTGACTATCATCTGAATAAGAAGAAAGTGAAGCCTTTAAGGTTTTCATTTTCCTCTTTTGGGTAACAGTTAAAAGCGCACGGAGCACGCATAATTTGATAAAAGTGACCTGAGTTTCTTCAAGTTCATTCTTAGAAAGCTGCATGTCTCCTCTCTCACAGTCTATTCAATGGAGATACGCGATGGCTAAAAGTTTATGTAACTTCTGCAGCTAATGCCTGAGAAATACATGATAATAAGTAACAAGCCACTATTTTCAATGCCCACTTCTCCCTCCCCTCCAACTCAGAAAATAAAAAAAGGAAAAGAGTTATATAGGGTGGATATCTTCATTGGCGCAACATAAAGTATCTAAAATTCATCTTTATGCAAGTAACCGTCTTTGAAGTGCTGTCCAATCTGCCACAGAAAATGCCGACTCACTATCTAAATCTCATAATTGATGATATACTCGCATACTGAATATTTTCAAAAACTAAATAGGTTGATTTCAACATGAAAAGTACTATGAGTACATCACCATGACATAAAAGGACTCGAATAGCTAAGGCAGCCAAAAGCTTAGTTTCCTTGCTTTATTTTGCAAGCTCAAATCGTTAACACACTAACCCTCCCAGAAAAATCTATACAATACCAGCTCATATGACATTACAGCCATTCCCATGCCATTTTAACTATGCAATTAACCCAGATTAGCTCTTACACAATACAAAAACAAATGTGTGAATTTGAGATCAAGCCAGAGTAGTAAGAGAAAAAGTAAGATTACCAAAAACGAGAATAGAGACCCAGGAATAGCCAATCATTTGCATACCTCAAGTAGAATCGAAATCATAGCTATTTTTGTTTTGCCAGCTCCTGTTGGAGCACAAACCTGAAAGTAAATGAAAATCACATTCAAGCATATCATATCAGCACTTTCACTGCAATGGTTTGGTATTCACATAATCAACAGAATCAATAACTTACTAGTATATTTTCATTAGTGTAATAAACAGTATGAAACATGCGGCTTTGAATACGGTTCAGAGACTTATATCCACGAAAAGCAGCCTGAGCGAATTCATCAAACTTCGTTATCTCAATCTGACAGCATAAGACAGTAAACAGAAATAGAGTTCAGTAGGTGATAAAAGAAATAGCACAGAGGAAGATTATATGGGTATATGAGAACCGGCCAAGTACTATAGTGCAGATCCATGTTCCCAAAAGGGTTAAATCCATCTGTTGCCAAACCAAGTCTTACATTTCGAGGTTCCATACCAAATGACTCATGAATTTGATCGAACGATTTCCAAGCCTCAAAATCTGCCAGATGCCTCAACACTCCATCTTTTACACGATCCTCAAAATGCCACCTCATATCTACAACTGTCTTGGATGACATGAATAACCTTTGAAGTCTTGGTGTGAGTGGAAAATATATGAGCACCTTCCATGGAACCCTTTTACCTTTCTTTTTGCTACCCTTTCCTTGTCTCTTCCATCTCGAAAGCTTACATGTAGGACACTGCGTTGCATTTGCATGCTCCTTATAATAAATGATACAATCATTATTGCATGCATCTATCTTATCATAATAAAGACCCAAATCTGAAATAATTTTCTTTGCACCATTGGTGGTTGTAGGTAACTTCTCAAAAAAAGGAAATGCATTTTTCAACAATCTTAGCAACATACCAAATGCTTTGTTACTCATAGTACCGGTACCCTTGATATGCATCAGGTTAACAACAAAAGACAAATTAGAATACGACTCACAACCAGTGTACAATGGTTGTGATGCCTCTTCTAACAATTTGTAAAACTTTTGTGCATCTCCATTTGGATCTTGTGGACAACTTTCTTCTATTAAACCATGCATATCATCATCTTGCTCCATACTGGCACTATCATATTCATCACTTTCATCACTATCATCATCCTCATCCTCACCGTGCAAATACCATGTATTATAAGTCAGCTTAATTCCATTAAAAAGAAGATGCCCCCTGAACTTCATACCTCAAATGTCTATATCTATAACTGCATTTTGTGCAAGGACAGAAGATCTTAGAATCATCCGGCTTAACATGGTTGTATGCATAATTAAGAAAATTTTCAACTCCTTCAAAATAATCTTCTGATGACCTCCCAAATTGCATCCAAGATTTATCAATAGGCATTTCTCTACATAAATAAATTGCAATTAATATTAATAGAACAAATTACCAGAAATGCTGGATAATCATATTCTTTCCAGAGCTAGATTACATAATATGCTAGATAATCATATTATGTATGCATATAACAATTCTTCTTAAACTGGATAAAGAACAGAAATGCATATACCATTTAGGCCAAAATAGAATAGCTCTGCCCTACAAGTCAAAACAGAAGAAGAAAAGAAGCCTAAATCCAATTATCACCAAAGCCTAGAAACCAATCAATTGAATATGAAACACAACATCCATATTTTAAAAAACAATTCACAGATTTACCTTAAGTATGAGAATAAATCAAAATACCAAGCCACACTTTGCCTCTCCGTTCTTCAGAGACCGAAAGCTCTGGCTCTGCAAGTAAAGAAGGATAAAAAAAAAAATCCTAAACCCAATTATCACACAAAGCCTATAAACTGATCAACTGAATCAAAAAACAAAGAGAACTCACAGTTACTTCAACATACAATCTAAACATAAACCCAATCTGAACATACAAAGGGTACTAAATGATTAACCTGCGTTGGAGAGCTAAAATATGTGAAACACAGCCATATATGGGATCTTGAAGCCTGGCTTGAGCTTCATATGATATCGTCATTGCGGCCTCACATCGATCGCTCAACGGAAGGTGACCTAAAAGTTTCGACACATTGCTTGCGCCAAAAACCCTGTGGATGGCAGAAAAATGGGTATCTCCCTCGTCATAGCAGAAATAAGGCATAAAAATACACCCTCTCACACATTTTCTTCTCAAGAACTTGCAAGCTCCATAGGGAGAACCAGAACCACCGATGGTTTTGATGATCTTTTTTAATTGGGAGGGTTTTATGTTTTATGTTGGTGATTTTTGCCCCGCATTATTGATTGTTTTTGTTTTTACCGCGTTATTGGTGATTTTTGCCCCGCATTATCCCCATTATTTTTCTTGATTACACACATATAAATGAAAATAAAAACTCACAATATAAACAAAATATCAATATAATCAAAATAAATATGAATTGGATTTCAATTAAATTAAATATATTCTACATATACAAAATAATGAAAATAAAAACTCAAACCACCAATATAATCAAAATAACTATGAATTGGGTTTAGACTTACTTGAATTGGGTTTAAAACATGCAAAATAGTCACACAAAATTTTAAACCTTTCTACATTGTAAGTCCAAATTTCCTAAACCAAAGACCTAAAATTGCGTACCTGGCCTTTGCTCCTTCAACTTTGTGAAGGTTTGGGAGAGGCTGACTGTTTGGAATCTGATTCCAAATATACAAGAATAGAACACAGATGTACAGGATCTACAAGATAAACTCATATGGAAGAAGAAAGAAGAAAAAGGGATTTGAAAAAAAAAAAAAGAACCAGAAATAATGTAGGGAGAAGAAGAGAGGGATAGGGAAAAAAAAAGAGGTAAAAGAAAAGAGAGAGAGTGTCGGCACCGCACAGGAAAGAGAGAAAGAAGAACAAAGAAGGGGCACTACTAGAATATGTGGCTTTGGGCACCATTTTTATTTGTGCCTTTATCTGCAAGAGACACAAATAATTGTGCTCAGTTATTTCTATTATTATTTTTACACAGACCAAGTTATTTCCCTATTTCTATTAGTGTACTTTTTATCTTCAAAGTTAAACACCACAAGCCTACCGTAATGAAAGTTATAGTTCTGCAAAAGTCTTTTGCAATGATGTGGAGACATCATCATTTGTTTTTAATGATGTTGTTTTTTCAATGATAGACACATTTTCAAGCCACTTTCTCAAAGTGAACCAGCTCTCTAAGAATATGCCTTTCACCTTCGTTGCCTACTTTTGTCGTTGGTATCCTTATATCTGAATTACAAAGACAATTCGCTATTTGTCTTTGTTTAACTACGACTTACTTTATATTAGGCCAAAACAAACTAGAAAAAAATTGAGAATGGTTATTGTTAAGACAAAGTCGATTAATTTAAACGAGTTCATTAATCATTTTGGGACCAAACTTTTTTTATCTAGTATCTGTCAAACTTGGATTGAAGGTCCAAAAAGGCAGTGAGTCAATATGTGTGAAGTACTTTAGGAAAATTATACAAAAAAACTAACAGAAAATGAAAGCTCTCTAAACCCAAAAAAAATTCAACGAATGCTCTCTTGTTTATTTCCCTCATAGCACATCTGCGTAGACCCACATAAATCCAAGTAATCATAACCACAAAAAGAAAACCCATTCCACCAAAAGTAATCATAACCACAAACCACTACTACAAAAAGTGGAAAAAACGACCATAAAAAGACGATGGCAGAACATAAAACTGTCGTTGTATTTAAATTGACGACGTATAAACAAAAACCGTCGTGGATAAGTGCCTTACTGTTGAATATTTTTAAAAGACAACGCATACAAATAACAAAGCGTCGTTTTAAAAAAAGGATTTCTTCAAAGTTAAAATCTGACCAAAAAACAACGATAGTAGGTATGAATCCACCGACGTAAAAAATAAAGACGACAGTTCACGAAAAAACTGCCGTGTTAACTCCTAACTAAACACGACCAACTGTTCTTAATCCCCGTCGTATAATATAACAGAATCCACGTCTGTATACTACGACGGTGCCTTCTCTGTAAACCGCCGTCTTAATTTTTATTTCTTTTTAAGATTTAGTTATTTTTTAATTTTGGAAGCCTACGAAAATTAAAATGAGATCCCAAGAGGTATGATAACTTACCTTTGAGATGTTTGGATCCTGATCATAATCGAACCACCAAAGTGAGAAAGACAATATTTTAAATACACAAAATCCAAAAAGAAACCAGAATTGAACTGACTACTGCAGACTTTGAGAAAGACAATGTTTTGAAAGTTAATGATGTGTGCATTTTGGTGTCATTGAGATACACCAAAACGCATACATCATTAACATCCAAATTATTGTCTTTGAGATGTGAGAGAGAGTGATGATGTATGTGTGTATGTGAGAGAGGAAGACGAGCCTCCAGAGAGACCAGAAGAACTTGGAACCCTAAATGAAAACTGAAACTGAAAGAAAGACACAAATTTATACAATAAATATTTTAAACTTACGGCGGTGTTTATATACATACCGCCGTGTAATTTAAAAATCCACGTTGGTTATTCTTTAATGGAATCCACGTCGTATAATTTTATGGAATCCACGTCGTATAATGTAATGTAATAAACGTCGGTATATTACCAAAAAACGACGTGTTAAATAATATACCATGACGCGAGAGATTAATTTATCGACTTATTATTTTGGAGTATACTACGACGGTACCTACAACACTACTGTCGTGTTTATTTACCACGTCATAAGTTCAAATTACTGTCGTACTTGTTCAATTTATACGTCTGTCTTCTCTGCAAACCGCCATCTTATTTTTATAGCTTTTTAAAATTAATTAATTTTTCTTTTATTTTGGTAATATATTTCTTAACACAAAACAAAATTTAATTATCAATCCTCAACAACATTTTCATCTTAAAAGGCAAATCTCTTCGTGTTAAATATTGATCAATATTTAGACAATATATGTACACAAGTATGAAAAGCTCACTCCTCGATTCCTGGTTACATTGTAATCCCCTTTTCCACAGTGATCAACTTGAAAACTCCTGTGTAGCAAGGGTGGAACCGCCTTAGAACCTGTTGTGGGTTGTGCCTTTGGGGTGGGGAGAGTGGGGGCTGGGAAGAAGCTGGGAAGAAGAGGAAGGAGGATGTAGCAAACCCACAACAGGTTCTAAAGCTGGTTCCACCCTTGCTACACAGGAGGATGCAAGAAAACAGCGACTGGATGCAAGAAAAAGTTGTAATTGAAAAATGAAGATGAAATAAGAAAAGAAAAACTCTTATTTATAAACAAATCTTATATACCACGTCGGTTATTTTAAATTATCGACGTTTATATGAAAATATAAACGTCATTTAAACCTAAAAGAAGGTCGTATAAATAAATTAACGACGACGCTATATAAAAACGACGTTGTCATATTTTGGAAAAATAATTTATTGTGTAATTAAAAACTTAACACGTCGGTATGAGTATTTAAAACGACGTGGTATATATTTTTCGCGTCGTTATTATTGAGTATAAGGTCGTTGGGTAAATTGGAAATGACGTGATTCATCTATTTGAAGAAAAATGCATCGTGTAATTAGACATAAAAACGGCGGTTAATTAAAACCTTGCGTCGTGGAAAGTGATATAATAGGGCGATGTTTACCTATAGCGCCGTATAATGTTTCATACTAAGGCGCTTTCTATTAATAGCGTCGTTTTATGAAACGGATTGTTATTATTTTAAACTTATCGCCTTCTTGACCCATACTTGCACTGTTTCCAATTCCGAGAAAAACTTTTAAGCTTCTCTCATTATTCATTCTCAAAGCGCTGTTTCAAACTTTACCACATCCTAAGTTCAAATTACCATCGTATTTGTTCAATTTATACGTATGTCTTCTCTGTAAACCGCCGTCTTATTTTTATAGCTTTTTAAAATTAATTAATTTTTCTTTTATTTTGGTAATATACTTCTTAACACAAAACAAAATTTAATTCTCAATCCTCAACAACATTTTCATCTTAAAAGGCAAATCTCTTCGTGTTAAATATTGATCAATATTTACACAATATATGTACACAAATTTGGCAAATACATCATGGTTTCTTTTCTGCCTTCACCCTCAGCTTGTTCAATTGTTTCTTCCTCTCATATGCAAGCTCAACCCTCTTCTTCCTCTTGTTCTCAAGCTCCTACACAGCCACAGATGAATATCTAATAATTTCAGAAAATCAAAATGAACAAAGTATGAAAAGCTCACTCCTCGATTCCTGGTTACATTGTAGTCCTCTTTTCCACAGTGATCAACTTGAAAACTCCTGTGTAGCAAGGGTGGAACCGCCTTAGAACCTGTTGTGGGTTTTGCCTTTGGGGTGGGGAGAGTGGGGGCTGGGAAGAAGCTGGGAAGAAGAGGAAGGAGGATGTAGCAAACCCACAACAGGTTCAAAAGCTGGTTCCACCCTTGCTACACAGGAGGATGTAGCAAACCCATGCTTGGTCTTGTGGGGAATCATTTTGCAAACCCATTTGCTTTCAGAAAGACAATTTCTTGTGAGAAATCATTCTACAACCCTAATTGAAAACTGAGAGTTAAAATACGCGTGAAAAAATCATATTTAAACAAATTACCGTAAATATCCACGTCGGTTCTAATATACATAGCGACGTCATATTAATAATCAACGTCAGTTAGATAAACAAGCGCTGTTAGAACTGCATCGGAAATCCCGCGCGTATTTAAAAGAGAACGACATCGTTTTCAGAACCCAAAGTAACTACGTCTGTTTATTAAAATAAAAGGTCGTTGAATTTATAAGTACTACGTCAGTTAGATAAACAAAGCGCCGTCATAACTGCATCGGAAATCCAAAAGTCATTTGGCGCGTATTAAAAAGAGAACGACGTCGTTTTGGGAAATCCAAAAGTCATATGGCGCGAATTAAAAAGAGAACGACGTCGTTTTCAGAAACACATAGTAAACACGTCGGTTTATTAAAATACACAGTCGTTGATTTCAAAGTACAACGTCAGTTCAGATAAAAAAAAGCGCCGTCATAAACACATCGGACTTCCAAAAGGCGTTCGACAACTGTGATAACACCGTCGTTATAACTAACTAATACGGCGGTTTTGTAATAACAACGTCGTGGTTTTTTCTGCCTCTCTTCCCTTTTTTTACATTTCATTTGAATGTCGTAGTTGTCTGGAAACAAGATTCTGTCAAAATGAAGAAATCTTTCACTGGTTTTGAGTAAATATATCTATAGATTCTCTCACGACGCAAAAGACGACAGTTCTGTCTTGTTTTCGACGATAGAATTGACAGACCACGACTTCCGTTAATACGTCGGAAACAAGATAAAACTGCGTCTTTTATACACATTTACGTCATGAAATATATAACACCGTCGTCTTATTTCCATTCATGGTCTAAGAGACTGTTTAATAGGACGTCGCATTTTTAGTGTTACCGTTATTGTTTGGTATTATTATGTCGTTTCTTTTTGATAACCGACGTTGTTTACCTTGCAGAATTAAAAATGTCTTCGAAATCTCAAAACAAGGAAGCTGAAGCGTCAAAGGCTCAAGTGGAAGGGGAAAAATCAACTCAAAGCAAACACTCGAAGAGGATGAGATTTTCCTTAGCCTCCGAGAAAGACTCGAGCACAGCCACATTTGTTGTGGAGCCAAAATCTGGCCGCAGGATCAGCACAATGAGCGGTGTTGTGAAGAGGAGAATTGAGAATGTTAAGCCCGTGGTTGAGTTCAATAAAAAGGGCAAACTAGTTGGCAAGGCTTCTATTGAGATGCAGTCTTCCATTGGTGTTTTGGCACGCACCAGAGTCCCTCTTGTGGACAAGAAATGGAGACTAATACCCAAGGACGTGAAGGAGCAGATTTGGGAAGCTGTTCAAATGTCCTATGTTATTGGGGATAGGTACAAAGACATGGTCTTGTCGTCTGCCGCCAGAAAATGGAAGGATTTCAAGTATAACTTAACTAGGCAGTATATCCTTCCATTCGCAAATGACAAGGAGAAGTTAAAAGAACCCCCTGTGCTTTATAAGTTCATAGACAAATTGCAATGGGATGCCTTCAAAGCTTCAAGGTTAACCCTAGATTTTGAGGCTAAGCATGCTTAGAAGAAAGAGAGGAGGTGATCAGTGCAGAATTACATATCATTTTGTACCCTTTTAACTTATGATTTGGTTATACTCTTGAGTTAAACTTGTGCTTTTAATAAGTTTTGTGTTTGTTTCAGTGTAATAAGCTTGAGCCTCAATAATTGCATTTTGGAGACAAATTAGCTCAAAACGGTGTCTGCAGATCAGCCAACTTCACGGATTGGACTGTACTTGCTCAAGAAGAACCAGATAATGAGCCATATATCATTGGAAAGCTACAGAAGTATATTTTCTTTAGAATTTTACGGTTCATGATTCCGAGTCTTCTAGAGAAAGTTATACATGTTTTGGCAACTTAAGGTCAAATTCGGCAGCATCTGCGTTACTGGGCCAAAAATCACATTTGAAGGCCTTCCTGATTTTTCCTTGAGTTGGGCTGCATATGCTTGGAAAGATAATTCAAAGAGATTCAAGATCCATATTTTTCCAGAATTTTATGGATGGAGAAACAAGCCCAAAACGATCCCAAAAGAAGACTGCAATGCATTGTCATGCATGACATATGCATGATGTGTTATTGATTGTGGGGAAGTTAGGTGAAGCATATTCAATTCCTATAATTGAGTGGAATTTTGCAGCAACCAAATGAATTGAAAGATGTTGAAGTGGGAGTTGCAACACTAAGCCTAAAGACAAGAGGAATTGTTTTCAAATGCAATAGTGTGTTAGGTGAATTAAGTGTTGTAAGTTGGTGAAGTGAGTGTGGTAGGTAAACCTATTGTATAATTCAGATTTTCACTTCCCCCTAGGCCTATAAATAGGGAAGTTCTCTAAGCTTGTAAACACACCCCAAGAGGGGGAGCTCTCAAACATTTCTCTAGAGCTCCCTTCCCTTCTCTCCCTCAAATTCTCTTAGTTTCTCTTGTAGTTCTCAATTGTTGTAATAAGATCATTCTACTAAATTCTCTTCTTCTAAATTCTTCAAACACTTTCTTCTCCCTTTTCAAACACTTACTTCTCCCTTCTCAAACACTTCCTAAACACTTCTCTATTCTCTTTCAAACATTCTCCAATTTCTCAAACACATGTCTCTTCCCTTCCAAAATCCACAAAGCTTCCAAAATCCTCAAGTTTCTCAAACACATTCTCTTTCAAAATTCTCCATGTCTCAAACACTTCACAAACACCTTTCTCTCCCTTCCCCAAGTTCTCAAATCCTCCAAATCTCTCAAACACTTTCCCTTCTTCCTCAAATTCTCTCTTTAATGTTTTCTTAGTTGTAATTTATTTTTCTTGTAATGTACATTCTTTTTTCTTGTTTTGTTTCTTTTGTTTTCATTTTTGTTTTGTGTAGGAAAATTGAATTGGATCATTCAATCACCAATCCCTGTGGAATCGACCTTGCACTTACATACGCTAAACTACCAACGGTTCGTGCACTTGCGAGTATCACAAGTTGAGGATGCAGCTGAATCCATTTTGGTGCAGCTAAATCTACACAACAAGTTTTTGGCGCCGTTGCCGGGAGAAGTCGCGACCTCCAAGTGCATCCATGCTCGACCTAATCGCTTCAAGGGGGAGCATTTCAATTCTTTCTCTTTACTTGTTATTATTTTAAATTTCTGTTTCTTTTTTTTAAAAAAAAATATAAAAAAATAATAAAATAATAAAATAATAAAAAAGATTTTTCATATGAGCTAACTCGTGGTAACTCCAGTGAGCGTCTCCGTCAGGAGAGTGTCTAGGAGTTCTTTAGGCGACACCTTCGGTGTCTAAGAAGTTTGGGTTTTAAGCGGGACCATTGTGACCCCTCCAACCTTCCCGGATCCCTTACTGTGTTTCTTAGGCCCTTAACTGATCATCCTTGAGTTACTTGTATATTTGTGTGTTTTAAGAAATTAAAAAAAAAATTCATTTTGCAATTTCGAACTACTTTGTTTTCTTTTATGTTAAGTAATTTTTTTTTTCTGTTTTTTTGTTTGTTTTGTAATTTTTATTTTGTAATTATTTTCTTTTATTTTATTTTTGTATTTTGTTAGTTTTATTTGCTTTAATACCTTCATTTATTATTATGACATTGCTTATACCTAAATTTTAAACATTGAGGACACTGTTCATTTTCTAGGTTTGGGGGTATTGGAGTTTAGCAAGTAAATTTGGTTTGTCTTAAAAATATTTATAAAAAAAAAAAATTTGCTTGTTTTATTTATTTATTTTGAGTCCTGTTTTGTTTTGTTTTGTTTTTGAGTCACTTTCCGAACACATATGATGAGATTGTGATAAATGTTGCATGACTTAAATGAAAATTGGATTTCATTTTATTTTATTTAAAAATAATAATTTATAAAAAGAAAAAAAAAAGAGTAAAAATTTAACTTTAAAAATATATAAATAAATAAATAAATTTGGCATTGTTCTAGCATGATATGCTTGAAACCTTCTTTACACTTGCCATTTGTTTCATAATTTTCCAATTAAAGGATTTGCATGATCTAAAGAATTGTATGAAGCATAAATTAGACTTATATAACCAACCATATAAAGTGAGCTTTTGAGCCTTGTACTTCATTTCATGAGTGTTATATACACATACTCTTAATTTCTTGTCATCTAAGTTGTTGTTTGATCTCATTATTCATTGATTTGGTTGAACACTTAAAAGTCATTCATTCTTATGCAATTTGATTCCATGACATTTAAGAAATGATATTAAGGCCCTCTTTGGATCGTTTGTGCCTTTCAAGCTAACCTTATGCATGCTTAAGCATGATTTTCCATTGTTAACAATTTTGAGCCTACATGTAAACCTTTTCTTTCATTTAACCAATTATATTTCCTCGCCTTAGCTTGAAAAACAAATATTTACCTTTCTAAGGAACTCATGAGCTTTAATTGGGATGTGTTTTTCATACTAGGTTTGGGAAGAGGTGTTACATTTCAAAAAATATATATATTCACACAATTGGTGAAAGAAAAGAGTAAAGTTGTGATTCATTTGAAAAACAAAAATTGCTAAATTATAAATTTAACTTTTGAGGTGAGACCCAATGAGTGAAGGAATTACTAACGTGAAGTTACCTAACTATTTATGATGTTATTTTTCTCTATAAGTGAAGTGTAATTATTTTGAGTGCTTTAACATTGTATATTTCGATAGTGATGTATAGACACCAAAATTGCTAAATTATAAATTTAACTTTTGAGGTGAGACAAAATGACTTAATCAAAGGGACGCAAATGATCAACTAAATCAAAGGACGCCTGCAATTGATCAACAACAATTCTTTCATTTCCTTACAATGAGAAAACAAATATATGTCAAACCGCCTAAATTACATCCACCAATTAATAATTTGAGGCTCACCAGAAAAATATTTTGGACTGAACTTTGGGTGGTCTTCACTTATCATTGCCAGAGGCGGACCTATTAAGGCGCAAGGAGGTGCAGTTGCACCTTCCCTCGCCGGAAAAACCATTGTAGGTGCTTCAAATTGCCCCTTTGCTCAACTGGTGTACATATTACCTTATTTCCATTTTCAACATTTAAGTAAATATCTTTGTCCTTTTACTTTCATTTATTTTTATATTACTCCATTTGCTTAAGTTTACAATGTAAATAAGGAAGTACCCACCATTTGGATTCAAATAAAAATACTAGAAAATCAAATTCCCACCAAATCAAAATATGAAAAATCGGTTGTAGTGCAAAATACAGTTTATGCTAAAAATGATGGCTCAGTTAAGAAAGAGACACATTCAATTTGCGCTCCATTACAGCTCATGTAATTAGCTACAATCATGCATAGAACATAGATGGCCAAAGGGTCTCCCTATAAATTGTGGCATTCGCTTCCGCTTCCTCCACCAACAAACTCCGGCAATCAAACAGAGTTCAATAAAAAAAAGTTAAAACAAGGAAAGAGAAGGTATGGATGCTAGTGTGTTGAGGGCTGTGGTTTGATGAGCATGCTTGTGCTTGCAATAGCTCAAGCTGAAATGAATCCTTCGTATACCAATACGATTCCAAATGGCAACACTCTTGGTCAACTTGATGATGTCTCTAATCCTTCCGATGGAAATCAAGTGGTTCCAAATGGCCATATTATTTCTTGTGGTTTAAAATGTGCGACAAAGTGCCTGATGAACCCAATATGCCTTGGTATGTACATGATCAGATGCAAACATAGGCCTTCGGATGTTGTGTATAATACACAAAGTTGTGCCAACTCCATTGCCACCACAAGCACTTCCAATTCTGGTAATATGCATATTTCCATATGGGATTATTGATTTACCTCTCTCTCTCTCTCTCTCTCTCTCTCTCTCTCTCTCTCTCTCTCTCTCTCTCTCTCTCTCTCTCTCTCTCTAACTTTATCATGTTTGTTTTGAATTATATTTCGGTCATTGATATTCTTTGTATTTTGTTTTTATTTGCATGATATTGTAGATAAGCTCTATGTGAAAGGTTTCGTGGATTCATGTTATGAGAGCTGCTCCAAGAATAATCATATTAATTAAGGGATTGGGAATTGTTTCCTAGCTGCATGCGGCATGAATGTCTTGCTCCACAAAAATAAATGACAAATTATGTCTTGCATATGTAATAATTTTAATTTAAAATAATAATAAGATTGTTCCAATTACTATTTATATTGCTTTGTGGACCTTAGTTCTTTCTTTCTTTGCGTGTATGTATATATATATGAGGATCTCACCGGAATATCATGCCAAATACAGCCAAACTGAATGGAAACTCAGACGAAGATTGATATTAAAATCCTAAATCAATGGTCCATGTATGACAGCTAATTTGCCTCATAATTATCAACCAAACACAGGAAGAAAAGCCTGTAAATGAAAAGACTTAAACCTCTGCAAAAGTTTAAACAGATTCCAAATACGGGTCACCGGGAAATTGTTAAATTTATGTTTTCCTAGCTGCAATACCAGTGCTTGTATTATTTTTTTATATTCTTCTTTTATAGCATTCATAATGATACAGTGATGCCAAATAATTCACCTCAGAGCAGTCAAGAAAACCAATATCAAGACAAATTAGATACCAATCTTGCATTTTTCTTCCAACAAGTAAACAATAATCTTAGCCTCTCAAATTCTTTCATAGTTAGTAAAATACGGAACGGGAAAAATACAAATAAAATACATACATTTTTATTTGGCAAATTTTCTCCATCCATCACGTAAACTTAAAAATTGATAAACTACCGTTTTAACAAGACAAAAGATTTAATCAAGGGAATAGTAAATCTGGAAGAAAACCAAGAATAAAGAAATTGATGAAATGATAGAACAAAATTCGTGCTTTCTTTAATCAACTGATCAGCATATATCTAAAGAACATAAAACTAGCTTATTACTATACCTATAGTTCTGCTCTAAAGTATCGTATATCACTTCAATTTATGCTCCATTGTAGCTCACGTTAGCTACAATCTTGCTTAGGAATTATTGGGATTTCCATAGATGGCAAAAGGGTCTCCCTATAAATTGTGGCTTTAGCTTCCATTTCCACCACCAACAAACTTCGAGAATCAAAGAGAGTTCAAGAAAAAAAACAAAGAAAGTGAGGAGAAATGGATGCTAGTGTGCTGAGGGCCGTGGTTTTGATGAGCATGCTTGTGCTTTCAATAGCTCAAGCTGATATGAATCCTTCCTATACCAATGCGGTTCCAAATGACAAACCTCTTGATGAAGTTGATGTCTCTGATCCTTCCGATGGAAATCAAGTGGTACCAAATGACCATATTATTTCTTGTGGTTTAAAATGTGCGACAAAGTGCCTGATGAACCCAATATGCCTTGGCATGTGCATGATCAGATGCAAACATATGCCTTCGGATGTTGTGGCAGGACCCGCCCCAAATTCCTTGGAACTCGAGACGAATCCTGTTGAATTCCCGACATCACCCGATGTCGGGCTCGCTCACTGAAACTATAACCTCTTTTCCCAAAAAGGATTAAGGGCACGAGACTTCCTACCGAAATTTCGGCAGAGTCTCCCCTGTAAATTGAACATTTCCCAAATTTTAACCTGCACAAAATTCACATTTTAATATCTCAACAGGCAGCACGCACAATATAATTTCATGCAATTCATATAATCGGCCTCCGGCCTTCAGATAATTCGGAATAGAACCAACAATATTCTCGAGTCAATTACAACATAAACCATGTACTTAAAGTCTTCAAACAACTTTACAAGCACCACAGAAATCATTAAACTGGATTCATATCCAATAATCACATCGAACCACATTAGGAATCCAATCACATACGCAGAATCGAACAAACCTTTTAAACACATTAATACTTCGCGGCTGCACCTGGTGAGACCCCAGGCTGCCTACGTACCCTTGGACAAGGGATCAAGCCACACGTAGTTCTCATCTCAACGGTCACAACTCCGATAATAAACAATTATTTACAACAGAACCATCTATACATTTCAGATCTGACACAATTCCAAATCCAACAAAACACAATGAACACATTCTCGAATTCTTCCTTTATAACAGTTCAATTTCGTAACCATACCCTATCCAAGGCGTATGTACATTAAACACATCATCAATTTCTTCCATTTATATCCATTCAATCCCGCAACCATACCTTATTCAAGGCGTATATTTCCGTACAACACTGCCCAAATCCAGGGCTTATACGTTCATACATGTACAGGCTCACAAATCTCAAACCAAAATTAAAACCACATATACATATATGTAATATGTATAACAAGAAAAGAATAATTATATATTTATATATATACATAAATACATCCACATACACCCACCTCTCACCATCATCATGTACTAGGGGAAAACAATCCAACTGGGGATTGTTGACTAGCTCACACTTATTCGGCCCTCAAAAGTCCATGTGGCTAGGGACGAGCCGTCCAACTGGGGGACTGAAACTCAACCAGCCCGTACGGACGAAGAATCAAGACCCGTACGTCTGAAAACAGTCATACGCGCGCAGACTACCCAATTAAGGGTCTACATCGACACCCCGTTAAGGTATGCCCCGGGTTCCGTCATATCCAGACCATATCCATAATTTTCATGTATCAGGATCCAAGGGGAGGTACATGTGATGTTGCACATCATGTACTGGGGGAAACAATCCAACATGGGATTGTTGACTAGCTCACACTTATCCGGCCCTCAAACGTCCATGTGGCTAGGGATGAGTCGTCCAACTGGGGGCTGACACTCTTACCCAGCACGTACGGACGAAGAATCAAGACCCGTACGCCTGGAACTGTCCTACGCGTGCAGACTACCCAATTAAGGGTCTACAGCGACACCCCGTTAAGGTATGCCCCGGGTTCCGTCATATCCAGACCATATCCATAATTTTTCCGGCATCCCACAATTCCGGGACCCATGACCAAATAAGCCCACACGCCCGAAACCCGGCACGTGTGTGAATAGTATATCCAAAACATATCCATATATCCATTTCCATGTATCCCAGTGTCCATATCCACTGTTTCCAAATATCATCATCCAAGGGAGAGGTACGTATGATGGTGGAGTTCATAATCCTTATATAAATAATATTCTCATCCTTAGTTCAATTTTCCCAAAACAAAATGCATATTCATAGTAGACAAATAACTCTCAAACATAAATCCCATAACTGGGAAAGTACCTAAGATAGGGTTTTCTCAAATATTATATATATAAACTCCAAGATCCTCGAACATATCAAATCCACAAATATATCACAAATACTTTACAAAATAATAATCTCGACTATTAAATATAAAGTGCATTACAATAAACCATTTAATTCATATGCATAACATTTCCATCTCAAAACCATACCATTTATTTGAAAGCAATACCGATTCTTTTCCTAATAATCATAACCGAGTCCCAAGACTCACTTTCACAACTCTACAAATCGAGTATCACATAATTATTCATTTCATAATTTCAATTATCAAATAATATCCAAGAATACCATAAGATATTATAAACAAACTCATACTCCTAATATAATCCAAATAACTCAATTAACAATTAAGACTCGTTTACAAGGTCATCCTAATACTTTTCGAAGTGTGAAACTACCTCTGGAAGACTCACGGTCAACTGATGGTCAAACTTTCCAAATTTAGTCAACCGGGCCCGCGGGCCCCACGACCTCCGTTTTACGGTCCGAACGTCCCTAAGGGTTCCACAAGGTTTAATAAACCTATCCTTCAAGTTTGGTCCGAATTGGGACGGTCGGATCGCTCACGATCGCACGATTTTGACGGTTAACGTAAAACACAACTTTAACTATTCAAATCGGAAACATCCGGGCTCCGATTCACGATCCGTGAAATCCTACACAATCCTAGGAATGCCTAGATTAACATATATTAAATTCGAAGTGATCCAACGGTTCTAACATATCGAACCCGGAATTCACACAATATGTAAAATCCGTTCGGGTTTAAAACGTTATCCGAATTTGAGATCCGTAAAATTCTACGCACTCGTGACAACCAGGGGATTGCATTGGGACACAATGCCCCTCTGCTACAGTGTCCATACGCCGCTACAAGCACTGGCAGCACGTGGGTGTCCAAAGCGATAACGCTTCGCCGGAAAAACTTAACATCTTGACTCCAAACTCCTACCCTAGGTAATACACCTAATTTGGAGTCACTTTTGTTCTTGGGCTATGGCCAAAAAGTGGCCGGAAGTGGCCGGAAATTCCAACTGAAAACCGGCAGAATTTAAATTCACAAAACGGACTACAAACTCTCAAAATTTCTGGAATCCTATCCCATAGGCAGCTAGAGCACGAAAAGTAGTCCAAAAACCATACCTCACTCGTCCAATTTGGTGGAGAAATGAGGGAGAACGAGCGACCCAAAGTTCTGTCAAAAACCAGCCCATTTTTCTGCAGCTTTCCGGTGAAACTCGCAGCGGCTGACGGCTGGGCTGCGGAGGTGGCGGCGAGGCTTCCTTGGCTGGTCTGGTGGCTGGAGGTGGTGAGTGGCTGGGTGTTAGTGGTGGTTTGGGGTGTCGGCTGGAGCAAAAGAAAAACCAGGGGGTGGGGGGAGTTACGCGAAGAAGAAGGGAAGTGAGGAGAGAGAGAGAGAATCAGATTTTTAAATCTGATTTTTTTTTGAAATTTACAATTTGTCCCTTCTTGTGTATTTTGCTTGTAACTTTTTCGTTACAAGTCCGATTTGAGTCCATTACGTGTCTACGGACTCGTTTTGGCGTGCTCTACGCAACGGTATAACCGAAGTCCCAAATTCCTTCCCAAACTTAAAATGACCTTTTGCCCCTTTCTTTATTAAATAAAATTTTAAATTTGCAAAAACCTTAATTAATTCAAATCATTTTATTTTATTGTTTACTCCAATTTATTTCCTCTTAATTTAATTATTTTACTTCTTTTTAGGACCGGGATGTTACATGTTGTGTATAATTGTACACATAATTGTGCCAACTCCATTGCCACCACAAGCACTTCCAATTCTGGTAATGATATGCATATATATATATATATATATATTACCATATGGGACTATTAATCTTACATTCCTCTACTTAATTACTCATTCTCTATAACTTTACCATGTTTGTTTGAAATTATATTTTTAATTATTGATATTCTTTGTATTTTTGTTTTATTTGCTTGATTGTAGATAAGCGCTATGTGGAAGGTTTCGTGGATTCATGCTATGAGAGTTGCTCCAATAATAACCAGACAAATTAATTTATCGGCTATTGTTCCCTAGTTCAACGCGGATGTCTTGCTGCAGAACAAAGCCGGTCCAGGGTTTTCTAAGGCCCTGGGCAAATTTCGAAAAGTGTACCCCTTTAGACAAATTAAACACTAAAATTACAATTTTTATCAAAATTAAACATTTTAGATGCATTTGGTAAATTTTCAAGTGAAGCATTGGTCTTTTTAACAAAATATTTATTCAAAGGAAGAACCTTGAAAGATTTTATAGATTAAAAAAAACACCTTGAAAGAAAGGCACTTGGTCTGGTCTTGTGAAGGATTATTTTCCAACTCGGTGTTGGAGAAGAAGAGAATCACAAAAAATAAAAATAAAAATTTGCTTGCATTTGAGAGTCTTCTTGTGTTGTTTTTGAGAGACTTTTTGCATTTTGATTAAAGAAGAAGAAGAAGAAGGCATGTTGGTTTATCTTTGTTTAATTTCCCAATGTTATGTTTTTCTTTTATTATATTATATAATATATAAAATATATTTGCCTTTGTTTTCCAAGTAAGGAAGTTTCCTTGAGAGAATCAAAAAGTGATTTATGACACCACAACATATCAGAATGGCTCCTTCTAGTTTTGAGTTCCTTTATTATTATTATTTTTTAAATTTTATAAATATACATGTATGGGCTATAAACAAAATTTGTGTGCCCTTCTCAGCTTTGGACCTCGGGCGCCTCTCCTGGAGAAAATAAATGACGAATTATGTCTTTCATATGTAAACTTCTTATTAAAAACAAGAATAAGATTTATGAAATTACTACTTATATTGCTTTATGGGCCCTTTATTTTGGTTCACCATGCATGTAGTTTCTTCGGGCCCGTTTGATAATTATTTCAATTTTAGTTTTTAGTTTTCCTTTTTTGTGTTAGAGTGTAGAGGGAAAGAGGGGAGAATAAAAGTGAGAATGAAAGTGGAGATAAAAATTTGTACTTCCCTATACAATGATATTCGGCCTACAACGTAACGTTCAAAAATTTAATAGCAGTAAAAAAATTAAGGTTGGTAAGAAAAGGGTGAGACTAGCAATCTTTAAACTAAAATGCAAATGATATACTGTTAATTGTCATTCGAATGTAAATTGTAACGATAATGTTCCATCACAAACACCGCAAAATTGCTAAATATCATTTTTCACCAAACAAAAGATTGAATCGAAGGAACACTAAATCTGCACAAATAAAAAAAAAGAATTTATGAAATTATATAACAAAATTCTATTATTATTTCATCAACTAATCAGCATATATCACTTCAATTTATGCTCGATTGTTGCTCACGTCAGCTACAATCGTGCGTAGGAGTTATTGGGATTTCCATCGATGGCAAAAGGGTCTTCTTATAAATTCCTCCACCAACAAACGTCGACATTCAATTTTTTTTAATGAACAATATATCCGTGCGGCTATACTTTGGAATTTATGTATATTCCACCCAAATTTAAATCTATTTCTTTTTTCTACTTACAGTAATTGAAAGTTCTATTGACAAGGATGAGTTTCAAAGTCATTCTTAATTATCAAAACAATCCAAAACTATATATTCAAGGGCATGACCCAATTCTCATCTTCAGCTTCGTGTGAGAGCAATAATTGGTACGAGCATTTCTATAGTGGGGTACTTCCTCTTACGGCCACCCCTTGGCCTTGACCGGAATTTCTCATCAGCCTCTTCAAAATCCCCCTGCAATTCAAAGCAATAATGTCCCACATATGAACTCATGATGTGGCATTGCCTGGAAAGATGCTTAACCAAAATCCAACATATGAGGGTATTGAATGATCTAAGAATAATACTCACATATGCATACACATGATGCGTGGCTATACTCGATTTTTGCAATTTGTTTAAAGAAATAGTATGACCACCCGGCTATACTTGGGTTTTATTTTTTTAAAGATACAGTATAGCCGCACGGCTATACTTGGTTTTTCCAATATTTTGGCTATACTTGGTTTTTCCAATATTTTTTAAAAAAAATAGTATAGCGCGGGTATACTCTGCTCATTACGTATAACCTCTTCAATAGTAACTTCCTGCCTTTCCTACAGAAAAGCGAATACCAAGTTTAAATCATTGTAATCTAAAGATCCTCAAAAACAAATAATTTCAAAAGTCTCACCTTTTTCTTAATCTTCTCGCCTGGAAGACGCTTGACTTCTTCTTGCTTAGGTGCTGAAGTGCCATCACCAACCCCGAGAGAGAGAGAGAGAGAGAGAGAGAGAGAGAGAGAGAGAGAGAGGTGGGGGTAATGAAATACAAACATACACTGCTACATACATCTATACGTATATTTACAGTATTACCTGAAGAAGCAGCTCCATCTCCACCAGAAGATATACCAGTAGACTGCAACTGGTTGGCTACTTTATCAGCTTCTTTCGCATTAGCCTCTGCCCAAAATAAAAACAAGAATTAAATTATTAAATATAGCAAGTGAAGAAAACAAAACAGAGCAATCATAAGAAAATAAGAGGTGTTCTCCCGCCTACCGCCTAGGTCGATTTTTCAGAGTTTCTTCTTCTTCTTCTTCTTCTTTTGTGGTTGGGGGGTGGTGAAAAGATAATAAAACATGTAAGAGATGATTAAAATTGATCACAAGAAATTAGGGTTTGGGTGCAAAATAGAACCTTTAACGATATCCGAGTAAAGGTCTGAGGCATTTTGGATCAATCAGGGCTTGCATTTCTCGAAATCGGGCCCAAATTCACGGTATTCTGCAGGCAAACTGCACCCAGTATGCAATCGCTGAATTGAAGACGGTGTTTGTGGTTTCTCGATGACGATGAGATATATGTCTTTGCTGGATTACGAGTGCAGACACCGTAGGCTAGGCCCAATACGGTGCGTTTCATCAATTGGGCGCATCATATAACGCTATCATGTATCTGTTTATGTTTGTAAACCTGTTTTCTGCGTATCGTCAGACTTTAATTGCATTTTGAGATTATCAGTTTTTTCAGTACTTTATTTTTGCTTCCAGTTCCTCCAACAGCAGAAATCAAAGACGAGAGGAGCAATGGATGCATCTAATGTTTTTTAATATACTTGCAATAGCTCAAGCTGGTATTGATATCTTTGACTACTCCTAAATTATTCTTTCATGGTTTACTAAATTTGCATGTAGTACCTTAACAGAAGGAAGATAAATTTGTACAGGAAAAAAACAGAAGCATAAAAGAAAAGTAGCGAATCTTGTTTAAAATGACCAATGCGGAGCTGTTGCGGCGCTGTTATGTCTTTAGCAATGGTCAAAGCCGCTGCTAAGCGTTGAGAATCACATTTATTTCAACGACTAGAAAATCCTCCGCTGAAAGTAGAGAAAGAAAACATTTCACTCCCCTGGACAGTTTAAATAATGATATTCGTCCTACAGCGTAATTTTAGGACTTCTGTTGTTCGAAAAAGATATCCGTTTTCCCGATGATCAATTTACAATTTTTTTAATACTAGTACCTAACTTAATCCAGTTATGTCTATAAATATTACATAAAATGGTTCTTCCGCTTGAGCTTTTACAAAAATATTATGCAAATAGGAAGTACTTCTTAACTTTGGCAACAATCCATTTTGAATCTTCTTAATCGATTAAATGCTGCCAAGAACCTGCAAATGACAACAGAGCCTCGTTTAAAATTGTATCAACATGTGCTACCAAATCTCTTCATCACTTTCACAAAAGAGTAAGATTTCAAACCCACATAAGGATGTAACTAGATTCCAACTCACCCCGCAGATCAAAAGCTAAGACTAGTTTCAGAGAACCAACACAGAACAGAACCTAGTAAACTATTGCATACTCTGACATGACATCAGCCAAAATAAAATCAATGGAGCAGTACGTGATTGAGGTTCACTTGATGGAGCTTCACAGGAGGTCTCCCACCTGATACTGGTCCATTCAAGTCAGAAACCTCTCGCATTTTGGAGTTCTTTGTGTGGGATCCAATGCTTCACGATATCCAAAGGATAGTTGTTAAAAATATTGAATCCTGCAAAAAAAAGTTATCTTCAATTGATGCGAAAATTACAGGACCTTCACCCGAAAAGTAAGGAAAGTTATAGACACAATTCCATGAGATGGGAGAAACTTCATATAGTTCTGATATATAGAAGAAAGGCCCACCAAAGGCTTGTTCAGTTTCCTTCTTAGTCCCAAACAGAATCCCAATACCATTATAGAGTGTCCAGCAAACAAACCAATCCAATCAAATTGACCAGCAGGTCTTGTTAGAAACTGAATAATCCAAACCACAAATAACATAAGATCCAGTATTATTGGTCCATAGGAGGGAAAAGAGAAAACCAAAGAAATAGGCCTAAAAATCAACCAAAGTAAGTTTAGAACAAGAGCAAGCCATAAAGGATAAAGATTATTATACCCAAAAAAAACAAAAATAGAACCAGGTCACAGCTTGAGGAAAACTAATCCATAAAAAGATTAGCACAGTACCACAGTTTCCATCTTACTTTCGGAAGAATCAAGCCAAACTTATAATAAATATAAAATTAAAATTAGCGGAAGTCAACAAAGACTCATTAAAATGACCTAAATAGGAATTTTTTTCTTCTAGGTGGTGGCTATCCAATGCTTTTGAATTTTCATATTTCACAATTCCTAATATCCGACTCGTGCATCATTCGCTTCTTCATGCTGCATGGCTTCTATTTCCAGCTTCATAGCGGTTATTTCTTGTCTTGGTTGATTCATACTAGCCATACTCTCCTCTTCTATGTGTTCATAATCATCGCACTCACTGAGTCATAAGAATGAGAAACATTGTTACATAAGAGATGCAACAAATTTCCAACGTACAAATTAAATCTTATTGATAAAAACACAATAAAAGTGAGGGACACTTACGGTGTGAAGCATAAAACAAGATCGAACCATTCAGAGCCCTTGATATCCACAGAATGAACAGTTGAATGTATGATCTTGATCATATGTCCTCCTCCTTCTCCAACAACAATTTGAAATGTGGTGATACTAAGATATTGAACCTTGAGATGTGAATCGCACCAGCCAGTCTGGACATAGAAAAAGTCATGGTTCCCCAAATAAACCAAATACTGTGTCAAATCGTCAAACCATGGCATTTGCGGACGAGCGAACTCTAGGCATTGCAATATAAAAAGTTGGCTTAGGGAATATGCAATATCATCATCACCGCCTTTCTCCATCTTAAAGGAGAATGCTATAATCTCTGCCTCGCCGTATAAGGCATAGATAGTCTTGCCTACAACCACAGCCCTCCCTTGGAAAGGAGGATCACAGCAAGCAGAATTGTCAACTTTCACCCGACTCCAATCCATTCTACCCACATTAAAAGCAACGATGGAAAAATTCCCATTTCTCAAGCCACACAATGAAAACAAAATAACGCCATGACAAACGGCATAACCAGTTATTCGCATATGGCGGTCATAATCATCATAAAATGGAAAAGGAGTCATTTGCTCCCAAACCTTCTGATTAGGATCATATCGCCCGAAGGAGGGCTCCATAACTGGTTCGAGGCTTGATCGACGTGCAAGACAATAAACCTTATCATACGCATACACAATTGTTTCTAGTGAATTGGAGGCTGGGGTAGGAGGAATAGATGAACATTTTGACCAAGTCTCCGTGTCAATAATAAATCCACCGTCATCACCAAAGCAGTATAAATTGGAGTGGTTGAAAACCCTTGCAACCTGAGGGCAATAACCCTCTCGGAACTTGGCAACATGTCTAATTAGCGGGACTTCTCCTCCGTGCTTGAATTTCACTTCATAGACTGCATTAGTGTAAATCCCGTCATAGTAAGATGACACGAGTAAACATATAGATCTAGCTTCCCCTTGATTTACCGTCATTGATGCATGCTCCCAATCATCAGGCAAGCTGGACAGAGAAGAGAGATGTATACAACAAGTCAAGCTAATCTCTTTTTAAAGACCTATACCCTGCCTAGTGAGAATTTATCTAGTAGAAACTGGTTATTATATATTTCAAGCAAATTATTCAAAATGCATGCAGCAGCGAGAGAAAACTTAAGCAAAATTCTCTCATAAACTAAACAACAACAACAATGAGAATTAAGAACTGACCTTTGGTAAAGATCATCAGCTTCATGGTTAGGATTGCGGTACTCAATCACCGTGGAAGGTGGAAGTGGCGTCGTCGTTATGGTTGGACCGGGGCCTTGTAAACGAAGCTCCTGTGCTATTAATTTCATCAAATCGAACAATTGGCCCAGCGTTTTCTCCATCTCCGGTAACTTGTCCATAGATTTCTCCATCTCCGATATCTTGGCTAGTAGGTCATCTTGGCGTGAAGCCGTCATCAAGGCATGGCCTTGACCCGAGGTAAGCTCAGCAGCGGCGGTGGTGGAAAATTGAGATATATACCGATCTCCCATGATAGGGCCTTTGCTATTGGAATGGTTCAATTGATAGGCAAAATGGAATTTAGGGTTTGGGGATGCCGCGGCAGAAGGGGTTTTGTTGGGTATGATATGAAAGTTTCGAAATCACTGAAAATTGTAGAAATATAAAGATAGAAGAGCAGATGCTTTCATTAATATCCGTAAAGTCTGAATTGCAAGGCACGTACTCATATAACGACCTAATTAATCTTCCTAGAAACATCAGACCGAAAAAAAATCTTCCTAGAAACAAAAAGGTATTCCTAAACCTACTAGAAATAGGAAACTTACTATTTAGTTTTTTTTCTTTTTTTTTCTTAAAGGAAGAAACAGGAGACTTATAGAAAGAAAGAAGAAAGGCATATACTACTACTATCCATATATTTGATATCCAACTTTCTCCCATTAATTTAATGGACTTTTATTTTCATCTTTAGCAGAGAGTGGAGGCCCATCACCGATCATGATTCTCAGTCTTTGTTGCTTCTCATAAGAAGATGTAATTCAGTCGAGAAAATTTTGGCAATGTATTGACCGCTTTAGTTTCCCTTTTTCAAAATTTCTACAGCTCTAAGCGTTGATCTCTTTATTCTATTTAGTTTCCCGTTTTCAAATTCCTACAGGGGCAATGATACCTGTTTGTTTAATTGTTACCCTTTTTATGATTTTTTGGGTTTGCTTGATTGGGTTTTAGGGCCAATTGAGTAAGCGGTTTAGTTCAAACTCCTATATAATTTACCTTCTTCTCTCCCTCCCTCCCTCTTGGATATCTCTTTCACTCAGTATCTTCTTTGGCTTCACGCGTTAATCAAACCACATATCTTGTACGTTTTTGCCTCATTGTCAACGACAATCAAAGGTTAGCTTATGTTTTCTCATTTATAACATAATTTTTGTTTTCTTTTGTTTTGAACATGGAGGTTTTTGTGTAAAATTTGTTTTCATATATAGGAAAGGTCAGACTAAATTCAGCTCTATGAGAAGTTTTCGTGGGCGCTCTTTTTTAGTCTATGCTCCATGAATTAGTAGTGTCCAATATCAATTATCATTATTAATGTACATGTGCTTAGTGTTTAGGTAATATTTTACTTTTTATATGAGCACTAAAATCAAATAATCTAATTTTTAATCTTAAATTTTCAGGAAATGGAAGTTGATCGTGATCTAATTGACGAAGGTTACATTGATTACATTAGAACTCAATGGCGCAAGAATAATTCAAAATACACCGTAATGGGTTCTCGTATTAGCTTTTATAATTTTGTTATTGATTATGCTAGCGGGAAACAACATTATGATGGTGAGTTGTTCTTCAAGGAAAATAAACAAGGTGGAATACCTGTGACATTTATGAATATGGATGCTAAGGCTGGAACTAAATTGAGTGTCGAAGAAATTTTCAGGTTGGACGGTAAAGTATCTAATAAAAGGATTCTTCGCCCATTTAAGTATACATTTTGCAAACAGAAATCATTCAATGATGAATGCAGTGAGGCTGAAAGGGATATGATGAAGGGTTGTTGGACCTTGTGTTATGACAAGGTTGATTACACACTAGATGAATGGGTACTCAAATTACAAAAACATGAAATTAGAGATCCTGGAAAGTTCAAATTGATTTCTGGAAGTAATTGCCTATCTGATTTCTGGCGTCGTACAATACGGTGAGCGTAATAGTATTTTTGTTGTAGTGCTATTAATTTATGGTTTAGTTAACTAATGTATTTCATGATTTGGCAGAGAATTAATAAAGGCAATTGATCAGATTCATGACTGTGGGCTCTTCCATGGTTCGTTGGCGGGATATAATAATTATGTTGTTGTTGGGGACCAACTGAAACTATTTAACATCGGCGGTTGTTTGGAGAGCCTACATGATCAACATTCAAGGAAAATCCAAGATTTCCAAGAGTTCAGGGACACTCTGAAGATGCTGCTGGCACCTAGTTTTAAACAATGGCCTGAGCGTGACAGATTTCTTAATTGTTTTGATGATGCTGCAAAATTAAACTTTTGGTGAGTTATTTTGGACTTTATTTTTTGGCCAAATATATATATATATATATATATTGTTGTCATTTGTGTTTGTAAGTGTTGTTTTTTTCTTTTTTCAGCTATAAAGACTATGTTAAGAAATTGAAGCGCCACCCCTTTCTATTGACTCCCCGTGACAGGGTGATATATGTTACAAGTATTTATCACAATAATATATCTATTATAAACAAGATGATGAACATAGGGGGTAATTTTCAAGCGTTCTATGGTTGGAACAAAGACAGAGATCTGTGGGATAAGTTTTTGCGTGATATATATGAGTCTAAAGAGAGTAAATCATATGATCATCGCCCGTCGGAGCTTTTAAGGTTCATGCGAAATACCTATGAACATTATAGGAAATATACTAAGAAGAAAATCGAGGACGTGGACGCAATTCTGAGGAAACGCTGGGATGGTTTTTTTTGAGCTGGTTCATCTTATTAAGTTTGGAGAGGTGAACGAGGCATGTTGTCCGTGATTATAGCTTTTAAGTACTTTCTTAGACTATACAACTTAACAAATCAATTTGTACATTATATTTAAAATATATTTTTTTTTCTATAGAAATGACAAAAACATTTCGAACCATTTTTAAGTTTCTTATTAAATCCTCTCTCCTCGAATCCTCCCCCTCTTCCTTTGTAACCGTTCTTCTCTAATTTAGGGATGGCAATGGGTTCAAATGGGGGGTGGGTATGGCATTCTCATCCCCATCCCCGCCTTCATACCCGTAATATTCATATCGGGGATTCCCCATCCCCATCTTCGTTGGGGAATGGGTTCCCCAACCCTCCCCATTACGGAAGAAAAAACTAATATATAACTACTTTGTTGAAAAAAAAATATACTAATTCAAGATAATAAATATATATAATATATACTTAGAAGACAATATAAGAATGTTTATATATGTATTGGAAGTTAACTAAATAAATAAAGTAGTGTGGCTTAAGATTTGTATAAATTATATAAGTATATTACATAATAATATAAAATATAAAACTTAGTCGGTACAATCACTTTAATAGCATATTTATATATCGCAATATATATATACCTCATCAAAAAATTAATCTATATTCTAAACGGGGAGAGTTCGGGTTGGGGATTAAAATATCATCCCCGCCCCTCCCCGAACACTATACCCAAAAAATTCCCCATACTCATCCCCAAACCCGATTTTTGTCCTTCATACCCAACCCATTAGGATCGAATCCCCGTGAAGACCCTTATCCGCGGGGAAAATTGCCATCCCTACTAATTTAGAAAAGATAAGAACTCAGAGAAATCCAAACCCATAACCTGTGAGAATGTGAAGGTGAAAATGCCTTATATTGGAAAGTTAGAAAACCTCAACTTCCTTTATGGTATTAGAGCAAGGCTTCACATGTTGGGCCCAACGACCACACGTGCTCCCCACGTCACCCAATATGTGTTGTCCACATGTTAGGTATGATACCATGAAGGAAGTTGAGGTTCCACCCAAAAACCAATTGACAATGGGGGAGTAGCCCAACTCCTTATAAGCCCTCTTATTTATCAACCTGTCTAGCCTTATGATTTTGTTGCAATTCTCTACATTCTCTCGTATTTCCTTAAATCATGTGCCCCATACTTCTCACCTTGGTATACATTATCTAATCATTAGCTGTTTCAGAAGAAAAGAAAAAAAAAAGAATCTAAGGATTAGTATTGTTGGTAGCTAATAGTTAGCTTGATATACATTTTGTTATATGTCAAGAGATCCTGGGTTTGAAGCATCTTACCCCTTCTGCGCTTATTTGTTAATTTGCAAGCTGCAGGGTTGGGCAATACCTATATGTCCCCCTAGGTATGCTTCTGTGTCCTTCTCCACGTGCATAATGGAATTGCACTCGAGCGAGGGTGTTAGCTTGACATACATGCGGTTGGCACATTGTAACAAATTAATCTTTTCAAGGCTGGTGGTTGTCGAACAATCTTTAGACAATGTCGACTGTTGAGTGAGCTGCCAAACCTAATCCCATCCTTTGAACACCTAAATCTACGCATGAATTTCATAAAGAACATCTACATGACTGGATCGATCAGTACTCTCTGACCTTGTGTCTGCTGTGACTGGATATTCTTGCTGCATTGTTGTTTTGTGGTGGTGATTTGTCCTTTATTTTATTACAATGGTTGCTGCCTCATAGTTATTAAACAAGGTTTATATCATTTGAACAATACTAGTTGTGTTTTTCTATCATCACTTATTTCTAGTTCTGATGGAATCTTCAAGTAAAGCACGTCAGTAGTGATGTCTTTTAACCGCCCAAATATGAGCAAACCCAGTTGGTTTACTGCAGATACGAAAGGGGTTGTGACATTGTTCTTGGTGCAGTTAAATGCACATTGAGGAGAACAAGATTTGGCACTTGCACTCGTTTAATGAATATATTTGAATATGTTTAAAGAGTATAGAACATGATTTGGCACTTGCACTCCTTTATAGCCGCTCGGCTATACTCCTTTATTATATTCGATTATATAAAAATTATAGCCGCGCGGCTATACTCCTTAATCATATTCGATTATTTAAAAATTATAGCCGCTCGGCTATACTCCCTAATCATGTACTATTATTTAAAAATTATAGCCGCTCGGCTATACTCCTTAATCATGTACTATTATTTAAAAATTATAGCCGCGTGGCTATACCCTATGCGCCTAGGACAAATTTAATTTTTTGTTCTTCCGATGATTCAATCGCCCTAAATATTTTTATATAAAAAAAAATCCACAAAATAATTTAAAACAATTAATCACTATTTATCAACTGATTTATGAAATTAATTAAATACTTTTTATTTTTTATTTTTCTGCAATAGTATTTTTCTAGAGGCCGTCTCAACAATATGACCGATAAAAAATAAAACTATTGAGCTCACCATTGGAAAACATAAATGTACTTATTAAGGGGGACATAAATATAAATCCTTAAAATTGAGGATACAAATTTTAGTCAACTTTATTAATTTGAGTGAAACAATTATAGGAATAAATCTTACAGAATGTTGGATTTTGTGGGTAAAGTAGATGGAGGTTCACATATAAAATGATCACTATGCCATATCCCATTGCATGTTTGGCTAATAATTGTAAATGTTGATGTGAAAAATATAGACTTGAACAATTATATATGGGAGTTAATTTTCCCGCTTACACACTCTTGTATATTATAGTAAAAAAATTTTAAAAAAATAAAAAGAGGCGTTAATGGACAAGTAATGAATGAGAAAATCAACATCTTTAGCCCTCTTGATCGGACGCCTTAGGCTGTCGCCCTCGGGGGCCGGGCCCAAGGCTGGCCTTGCATTTCAGAGCTTTGAATAAGAAAAACAGGGTGGTGTTGTAAAATATTTTCACTTTAAAAAAAGAAGGAACGGTTAAAGCTCAATGGTTAAAGGTAAAGAACAAAAGTGTAAGTAAATAAGTCATTTACATGAATTTTTTTACTGCTATAGTAAAAAGAGAATCAATCAAATTCTTACCCGATCACAAACATTTCTATCTTCTACTGCATTACTAGTAACCACTACTAGAATTTCATCAGAAGTGAGCAGCTCCAATGACCAATCATTGACTTGTAGAAACTAACCACCAAACCCAAACGACATCGTTTCACCCATCCGAAGAATTAAGATACATCTAGCCGTCCGTTAGAGATTCACTGGACCCCACAAACCAATCAAGTGCGCCACGTGGAAAAGCATTACTCCATTCAACGACGTAGACGAACTCAGAAAAAGGCAAAGCAGCTTCGCTTCTCCTTCTTCCAACACAAACCAACACGCCTAAGAAATCCCCAATCAACCCAATCGGCAAAGCCACGGCCATTACACGGTCCTCTTCCTTCTTCTCCTTCCAAACCCTAATTTTCCCAATCCGATCCTTCTTCCTCAAAATCTAGCGTCAATTTCAAGGTACGCATGTATACCCAATTACCCATACATCTATCTATACATCGTTGTTTCCAATAAATGTTGTGACGTTTCTTTGTGGTGAAAATTTTCGATCTTGATTTGGCGGGGGCGAGGGAAACAGATTTTGGAATTAGGGTTTTGATCGATTTCATCGCGTTGACGTTTTTTATTATGCAGAAGATCGAGAGGGTTCGATAATTGCAGAGAATCAACCATGTTTACCAGGCTTTTTGGGAAACCTAAACAGGAAGGCAATGCCCTGACCACCTTAGACAAATTAAATGAGGTAAAATGACCGATTTATTCATCGATTTTTATTCATTCGTATTGATAATTTTTCTCAAAGTATTTAAATTTGTGTGATTCGTTCGTAGCTTTGTTAGTTTGATTTGGTTTTGGAAGTCTGTAAGTATTACTGTGACTGTGTGTGCCGGCATGTGGATGATTCTCTATGGGTTTGTGAATAGTTTAGAATGAGAGGCTGATGGGACATGAGGAACTCTTCAATTATGTAGTTCTTTATGTTTTCTTTGAGTTGGGTGATGCAATTAGATTGCTTTCTGAAGCTGTTTTTCCACATATGAAATGAAGTATTGTTTTTTAAGTTGATATCTTGGCTTGTATTGCAACAGAGGCCATTAATCTCGGTAGTGATGATGATAACACCTATTAAGTTGACGGAAATGTTAATTATCTGGATGAACTTTGTTTCTGGTTGTGTTTGCACCTATTTTTGTTCCTCTTCAGCAGTTGATTATTTCCTCAATCAATCTTTCTCTGTGTTGTACAGACACTTGAAATGCTAGAGAAAAAGGAAAAAGTACTACAGAAAAAGGCTGCTGCAGAAGTTGAAAGGGCCAAGGAATTCACCAGAGCAAAGAACAAAAGGGGTATGGTTGCAAAATGTTTTCATGCTTACGGAGAATTCGGATGGTGATAATCTAATTCTTGAATAATTTTTAAGGAATTTATTAAACTTTTGCTTTGAGAGAGGGCTTATGTTCATATCCGTTTATCCAGTAGTTTACATTTTGCACCTTGATTATGCATACATGAGTGCGCCTTGTATTATTGCCATCTAATACTTATCAAGATTTTTTTTCTACAGTAACTTAATCTAAGTAAGGAACTTAACCCTGAGGGTTTCTTTATTCCTCACCACTGCTTTCAGCACCAATCAAATTGGTTAGGACTGGAGACTCACTATTGAGTGTGTACACCAATACATTTTATACTCCTTAAAGTTGGTCAAATATATGAATGATGATTGTCAAACCTGTCTAGATTTTGTCTATAAGTTGGAAATCATAAAGAGTTTATAAGACGCTTATATGATTTGAATATAAAACCAAAGATGTTTTGTCCATGTCTTTCGAAATTCTAGTTCTGTGGTTGAGTTGTAACTTATGGGCCTTTTTTGCAGCGGCTATACAATGTTTAAAGAGGAAGAGGTTATATGAACAACAAATAGAACAGCTTGGAAATTTCCAGTTGCGTATCCATGATCAGGTGACGTTGGAATTGGAACTATATTTCTTGATCCTTTAAATAGTGTTTCAAATATTGTCAATAATTTTATATATTTTTGGATTTTTTGGTTTTGATGAATGGGATTTTGCTGTATTGATGTGGCACATGTTGATGTTACAGATGATAATGCTAGAAGGTGCAAAAGCCACAACCGAAACTGTAGATGCCTTGAGAACTGGAGCAGCTGCAATGAAGGCAATGCAGAAAGCAACGTATGTAGCATTATATTGTTGTATTAAGCATATTTGCACTTTCACGATAATTTTTTTTTAATAATATGCTTTACTTTTTATGTTTCATCTTCATTTCTTGGACGTCACATCACATCTGAATAATTCAATTATGGGTGTTCCTGACATAATTGAAATGGGTCTCCTTTTATACAGGAACATAGATGATGTGGACAAGACCATGGATGAGATTAATGAGCAGACAGAGAACATGAAACAGATACAGGAAGCGTTGTCAGCTCCAATTGGTGCAGCTGCTGATTTTGATGAGGTTTGTATTGTCTTTTCCTTTCCTTATCCCAATATGATTGGTTTTCTAAATGCTATGTTTTCAACTAGTATATACAGCTGCTTAGTGGTTTGGACATTTTTAATCCACAGGATGAACTGGAAGCAGAACTTGAAGAGCTGGAAGGCGCTGAGTTGGAAGAACAACTTCTTCAGCCAGCAACAACAGCTCCTGCTGCTCCAGTGCAAGCCCCAGCCGGAAGGCAACCAACCCGTCCTATTCCCCAGAAGCGCACTGCTGAAGAAGATGAATTGGCTGCTTTGCAGGCTGAGATGGCACTTTGAGCAGGTCCGTTGATCAGTTTCAGTATGATTATTGTAATATCATTAAAGACATACAATTGCAGTTGTTTGTTTCACAAATTGTGCCTTCTATCATTTTAGTAGAATGAAGTACATTAAATGGAATTCTTTCTGAGGGTTTTAGTGAAATGAACTTATATGCAGTTTCATTGTTTTGTACTTGAGTTAAGAGTTGATTTTATTTGTTATAATGTTGCAGGTATTATTCTGCAGGATGAAAGGAGGTTATGTAAAGGATTGGTCTGATTTTATAATGGAGATTTGTGCTCCGATCACGCATCCAGATTTCTGTGTGGCTTCATTATTAAACAGAATGTATATAAAGGTGGCATAAATCAAACAGTCCCCTTTGAAACTTGTATTCTGCTTTTTTCTGAGTTTTCTCTTTCCTTTCTTTTTCTTTTTCTTTTTAACTTATCTTTGAACATTTATTCAATGTTCTGTCAGGCCTTAATCAGTAGCTTGTTCTATTATGTGATATTACCAAGTGAATAATATGAAATGATCTCGGAGCCTATACTATGAAGCTCTTCTGTCTTCTTGGTATCGCCTCCGCTCCATTGGACTTGGTCAATCTTTTGCTTAATCTATCGGCTGTTGACCCAAGGCCACAGGAAAGAAATGATGCGTAAATTTCACCATCCCTCCTGTATTTAGGTGTCTTTTAAATCATTGATAGAGAGGGATTCGAACATGGGTGAAATTTTAGTCTTCAAACATGAACCTTGTCATTTATTATTTTTTAAAACATGTGAATTCGTAATACCACGTAATTGTGTAATGGTTACATCTTCGGATTCTCTTTCAACCATGAAAAGAGTAACTAGACTAAGAACTAGTCTCTTCATGTTGGCCATCAATGAAAATGCCGCTGCTCAAATACATCATCATCGTTGAACATTGTCTCTATTGTTGTTTCATGGTTACTATTAACTTGCTACACTTGGTAACCCAACAAAACTTCTAGTGCTAAAATAAATATTAATAGATGGGTCTTGTAGCTTTATTGGTTTTTCACTCACGCCAAGGGTAGAGTTCAAATGCCCTCCTCATTTACCCTCCTTTGTACTAAAAAAACAATATTAAACTTATCCACCATTGAATTTGAATTATTTTATTATTTTCTAAGATCCAACAAAACAAAAAGGGTAGAGTTGTATATGATTCTTGAGGATAAGAGATTTTGTAGTTTTCCAAACCCCAGGGAAGGCCGACGTAGTTTTTTTCGTTCTCTTTATTCAATTTCCCCTAGTCTTTGTTTTGAAAATGGATTTATTAGGCCTCTATATCTAACGTAACAAAACAAAAAGGGAATGGATAGATGTAAACCGTTGAACTTGAAAGCCGAGAGAAATGCAAGTGCAAATGCTTCTCCACACCCCAACCAGTGGCCCTGTCACTGGCACTGGCACTGGCACTGGCATGCTTCTTAAAGCAAGGTTGCGCATGTCAAAAACTTTGGTCCACAACCAGACAACAGTCTCTCTATAAAGTGAAGTGGTAAACACGTTGTCTGGTTAGGTGGGGTCTTGATTTCACAACTTTTTTCTGTATTGACAAAAAAAAAAAAAAGAGGATGCCCATTGCCCAAGTCGTTTCTTTTTGGTGCCATAAACAATATTAATATTGCTAAGTAAAAGTAGTATTAGATTTTGGTTTACAACTGTTTTGAGGTTCTAATTGCCCTCCAATGCACTACAGTAATTTTAACATTTACTAGAGAGAGAGAGAGAGAGAGAGAGAGAGAGTATAACATTATGTGAACAGAGAGAGGATATGGAAATGAATGAATCTTGAAATTGAAAAAAGAATAGGGGATTTGATAAAAATGGTAATAACAAATTAGCAACAAGAGCAACATAGGCTAGCAAGCAAAGCCTAGCATGATAATGATGCAACAATTTCACTTCACAATTTTTCTTGAATTTTCTCTTCTCTATATTTCATCTTTCTCCAAAAATGGGGCCTCTAATGGATGATGTAGGTGAGGAGCAGAGCCAATACCATCAGCACATAAGCAATTCCTTGGTCCACTGCTACCCCTGCATACCCAAACACAATCATCAACATTCAACACGCACAATCTGAACTCAAATCACAACAACATGATTTCTAGAGAGAGAGAGAAACATACCATCACTTGTAGGGGCAGGGGTAGGTGCAAGGGTTTGAGCATTGATGGAGGGGAGAAGCAGAGAGATAACAAGGGCACAAATTGCCATCACAAAAAATTGAACTTTCAACATCTCCATTTTCTACAAGCTGTAAAAAATTTCCCACTTCCGAAACACAGCTCTCTATCTCTCTGCCCCCCACTATGGTATGCCCCAATGGGTCTCTTCTCCAACTCCAATACAAAGTTTTCAGCCAAATGAGGGTGGCTTTGTACCTCTTCAGTCCCAGATTTATATAGAAAGCGAGCAAAAGCCTAAAACGACAGTGGGACGAGGAGAATCTTTTACACACAAAAAATATTTTTTAATTTTATAAAAACGGCCACTCTGGCTTATAATTGCTGCTAACTAACCATGATTTCATTTCAATGGCTCTTAGCCTCCTACCCCAAATTCTATGCTCTTGATGGTGCCACGCGTACGGTGGAGATCTGTTGCACGTTAAAACTCCAGGCATTGTCGAGCTGTGTAACTGTGGGACCTCCCTCCCCACATGCATTCATATCATCAATCCACTCATATTCTCTTTCTATAGTTTTTGAATTTTCTGGCTAAATTTCAAAAGTCTAGTAGACGATTGAGCCGTTGGTGTGTTCTTTAGTCTTTTCTGGACACATCACACTTCAAGGTAACTGACACACATCTAACTTGGCAATTCAAGGCAAGGCAAGGCAGTGCGTTGGAATATAAACAAATTTGAACCTTCCTTCCCCTTGTTGATTTTATCTTGACAATGAAAGGTTCGAATGTTGTTCTATTAATTGACGTAAACATGAATGGGGTGACTTATATTTAAAGTATTGATCCACCTGTTCCTGTGCAAAATTTATTCGACAATTATTCATTAAATCAACTACTAACCACATCACAGTATTTTGATGATGAAATGTGTTTGATGCAAATTAATGGGTCAGGCCGAGCTTGCATACCAAGCTGGTCTGGTTAAGGAAGAGTCAGGCTGAAGCCCAATAATCTGTTCTAGCAAACACAAAATTGGTTCATCCCATTAATCAAGGAGACCAGGAAATCTTGACCTAAAGACATAAAGCCTGGTATAAGTAAACGAACATGTTAGATTGAACCCCTGCATCATGTCATTAAGTATCATATCAACCTGTGTTCTTAGTACCATTATGATTCATAAAGCTAAAGGAAACAACATTTCCTTGTTCGATACAAGCCATAGTGGTGATTGACAATTGAAATCTAAGGAATTACAAGCCATACTGTATTTACCATGCGGTGCCTTTCAGGATCTAATCAATAACTGAGCTCAGTGGAGCTGGTGCCATCTCTATATAGTCAAAGTCCTCTGTTATTCCAATCTGCATTTGAAATTAGAAAGACGATTATCAAAGGAAAGAGAGAAACTGGGAAGCTAGATGGCCAGATTCAAATTGAGCATGTTCTTTCAGCTGACATGACAAACGACAACCTCAGCATGGCAAGCTCATGAGTTCAAAATAATAAAAACCTGGGCTTGCTCTCAATTAATTATAATTTACCTCGTTGTACAAGTTCTCAAGCTGCTCTTTGGCCTGCGGAAAGTTATTTGAACACCACTGACGCACTGTGAAAATGTTGTCTGCAGTAATTAAACCACAGTTATTAAGAGTTCCCAATTTCTTGATTTAGAAACACACCCCACCCTCCAAACAAGAAACAAATGGATTAAGATAAAACCTGTCCATCGATTAGCTGCTGTATGGGCAACTTCAATTGCTTTCTCTGCCAACAAAATTATAATATGGTCAGTTAACTTATTTGAGTTCGAAGGTGTTAAAGGAGCATCATTCTACTATGATTGAAGCATCAATTAACTCATTGCTTCAAAGGCAGCTGGATCATTGTCTGCATACTGCGCCATCTCATCCTGAAAATGGCAACGGACTGCAGTTAGCAACTCAATCAAATAATTTATTTAAGTTGTTTCAAACTCTAATGCATCACAAATGTGCAGGATATATAGACTCCAACCTTCAGCTCATTATACTTTAGCTCTATGGCTTTTAGATCAGCCAAGGCCTCATCTCGTTCATCCTGGTAAAAACATGAGATTCAGATGCAAAAATAACATTCTTACAAAGTGGAAAACAGTTCAAGCCTTTGAAAGAGATAAAAGTTTGATACACTCACAGAATCCTCACGTCCCTTCTTCAGGGCATTACACTGTTCAACAAGTTCTGCATGACGCTTCTTACTGCTTTGGAGATCAGATTCAAGTCTGCTATTCACATTCCTAAGCTGCCAAAGACCAAAACAATGTCAGCATGAATCTACTTGTACGAATTTCAGCACAAATCCTACCCTGTAGAACTGAGCTTATAATGTAAACCATCAAAGGTTCACCTGGTTTCCAGCAGTGCTAGGAAGACTCCAAAAATACACCTGAAATTTTAAAATAACATACATTACAAAATGCCAATAAAAACAAGCATTTTGGATCACATCTTTCCCAGACTTATCATCATCCACTATGCAAAGCTGTATGTGGAAACATCTACTTACAGAGGTTCCTATCTTGTCTTTGAAAACAAGGTCATCATCCACTAAACTTTGGATCACATCTTTCACAGACTGAGAAATAACACCTTTCTTTGGGCCTGACTTCTCAAGCTCCTTTAGCTGAAATCACCAATAAACATATGAACAGAGCTGTAGAAGTACAATATAACCTGAAACCATTGACATTGTTCACAATGACAAAGAGATTTTAACCACATTTGAAATTACAGAACTCAATTGAAATCAATTAGAATAGGGTTCGCAAAATAAAATTAGAAAAAATTGAATGAATTCATTAACATTATAGCATCAGGGCGTGATAATACTCACAAGGAAGAAATCTTGAGAGTCGTAAAAGATTTGAAGCATCTTCTCACGCTTCTCATCCAACGAAAGACCTCTCTTCTTCGACTGTACACAAATCAAAACATCGCCAACAAAAAACAAAAAGAAAAAAAATTGAGAGAAGAGAAATCGCAAGAAATTCAAAATACTGAGACACTTCGTTTCTATACGACACAAATAATTAATTGGAGCAAGTAATTTGAACTTAAGATTAAAAACTATATAGAATCTTGTTCATTCGCGCATTTTCTCAGTAACCAAACGGAGCAATAAGGTAGGATTTGAAACTCGAGAGATCTCATACTATAGTTAACGAGTGAGCTAGAAATACAAATGAAATTAAAGAAAAATTAGGGTTCAGAGAGAGAGCGATTTACCATTGAAGCGAGCTGAGAAGACGAATTGCTGAGGAAGCTACTGAAATGAAGCGTCTAGATTGGCGGGAATTCTTTATATCCACTGCAGCACTCAGCAGCTTATGCTCAAATTACTATTCAAATTACTACCATGTCCTTTTATACTTCACATTTGCGTTTGGTCAAACGACGTGTCGTTCGAATGTGAAGAACAACTTACTCATACAGAAGAAAAAGGGATTTTTTTTTTTTTCAAGTATGGAATGGAAAAATGATGGTCAAAACCATAACTCCTCAAAAAATCAAAACCTCAAATCATGACTGTTGGATGGATACAATTATGAATGAGTCATAAAATGAAAATTCTGAAATGAGATGATCATGTAAGTTTTCTTTCTCGTATTAACGTATCATGTGTTGCTTACGTGATGAGATGATTGTAAAAAGAATGCATATACACGCTCTATTTTACTGAAGAGTTTCTTAACATAAAACAACGTGTCATTTTTGTAAATAGTGACCTTAAACCATTGGATTCTTATCAAATGGCCAAGATCAATCTCGGATATGGCCCTCTCCAATTCCATTTTTTATCATCCCATTACACACAAATTAAATCATACAAAAAAAAAAAAAAAAACCCACAAGAGACACAAAGCCGCCAGCAGCTGCAATATGTGACCCAAATATTTTCTGCATGCTGATATTATACTAATGCCTACTAGTTCAATATATATCTATATATATATACACACACACCAAGCACAAGGCTTTTGATTTTGGGCTACCAGAAACAATTTGGGTTAATATAATAAGCAAGTTGAGGAATATTATTAAGGTTTTAGGGTCTACCTTTGTTATGCCTTTTTAGACTTCGGACTTATGGTTGCGTTTCTCAGTATCTTTCTGCCCTGCGTCTCGTTTATCTTTGTCGGCACGAAGATTTTGTCTTTCACACTAATTCATGCTAATTAAATTAATCATCGATTGCTAGTACAGTTCAAGTTAAAAAGGGGAAAATAATAGGGAGATAACTTTATATAAATTGGAAAATTGGTATATAAATTGGTATTTAAAATTGTTCTCAGACCCATTTTCAAAACAATAAGGTGGGTGGGTAGAAGTTTTTCTATTTAAACTGTGGTGTGGTGACACAAGTCTCTGTCATCCTCATCCCACATGTTTAAAACTCGGTGGCTTGAATTGAAATGAACGTAAAATCAATATATATGCATTGACCAGCAAAGATGCTGACCTGAGTAACATGTTCTCTCATTTTAGGGAAAAAAAAAGGAAGGAAAATAAGGACATTTAGCAGGTTTTGCAGCATTAGGTTCCAATCCACACTATCATAATTTATTTTTTCTTTGCTTTTCTGGTACAAAAACTGTCATTCATTTTTAGTATCAGATTCATAGGATCCAAGAGAGAGAGAGAGAGAGATGAAAATGTCAACTGGGTTCTTCCTACTGTTCCTCTGTGCAAGTTTAGTTCATGCGCAGCGCCGGATAGGTTAGCTTTTTCTTTAAAAGCAAATGATATTTGTGTCTGTCTGGTTCATTTTACATATCTATTTATAACTTCTTGTTTTAGCTCTAAATATAGTTTCTTGTAAAAGGCTGTATCTTTAAGTACTAATTGCTAGTGTTCTTGGCCTCTTGCTACCATTCTTGGTAGGAGAAGAACTTTTCCTACTAATAAAGACCATTATGATTCTGTGGCATCTTTTAAAAGGGTAAATATAATTCATCAATCTAGGATTTTAGGTCATAAATTGAGCTGTCTTGTTCTTTTGTGTTGACAATCAGAAACAGCTCATTCATTCTGATTTATCTTCACTTATCTGTTTTCATTTAGACTTCATAAGCATTGACTGTGGCTCTCCCTCGAAGCTCTACGAAGACACAGACACCAACATAACATATTCACCAGATGGAGATTACATAGATACAGGGATAAACCAGAACATCTCCTCTGAGTATATGTATCCCAAGTATCCCAACCTACCCTTCCCTCTCTCAGACCTCAGGAGTTTTCCTCTAGGAAACAAAAATTGCTACACTTTGAGACCCGAAGCGGGAAAAGGCAGCTTGAATTTGATTAGAGCTTCCTTTTTATATGGAAACTACAATGGAGAAAACAAGCTACCTGAGTTTGATCTATATCTTGATGTCAACTTCTGGTCGACAGTGAGATTTGGAAATGCTTCTGAAATTGTTACAAAGGAGATTATAGGTTTTGCACAATCTGATAGCATGCATATTTGTCTAGTAAACAAAGGTTTAGGAACTCCTTTCATTTCAGCATTGGAATTTAGACCGCTCAACAGCTCAACTTATGGTACTGAGTATGGGACCTTTGCATCATTAGTACTCTTTAAAAGGCTAGACATTGGATCAAGCAATGGAACAGGTCGATATGGAGATGATGTTTACGATCGAATTTGGTCCCTTTATGTTTCACCTTCTTGGGATACAGTTAGCACTTCTTTACCAATTAATACCTATGAGAACGGATATAGAGCACCGTTTGAAGTAATCAAGACTGCAGCTAGACCTCAAAATGGAAGTGAACCTTTAAACTTGTACTGGAACACAACTGGTATGGATGATCAATTTTATATTTATATGTACTTGGCGGAGGTAGAGCATCTTGCGAGAAACCAGTCAAGAAAGTTCAATATATCTTGGAATGGATCTCCATTGTTTGGACCTGTCGTGCCGCGTTACTTACAAGCAGACATAATATCAAATTCAAGAGCTCTGGTGGGAAAAGATCACCAAATTTCTATATACAAGGCAGAGAACTCTACCCTTCCACCCATTCTCAATGCTATTGAGGTTTTCAAAGTCATGCAGCTGGTTGAATCACCTACTTTTAGTGAAGATGGTATGTTTTCTTTTGTTGAAGTTTACTGCATTCAAATTTGTATCTTGCTCAGAAAGAAATGCTTAGCTTCATACCGGTCTTGTTTGATCTCAGTTGAGGCCATAACGAATGTCAAAACTACATATCAAATAAAAAAAATCTGGGCTGGCGATCCTTGTGGACCTAAGAATTTCTCTTGGGAAGGTCTAAAATGCAACTACAGCCTTTCACTTCCTCGGATTACTTCGCTGTAAGTCCTTCAGGGGAACTAGAATTAATACAATTTTCTTCTCCTTTGTAATCCATTTCTTAACAGATTTGCCTTTTATTGTCACTAGGAACTTGAACTCAAGCAATTTGAGTGGGATCATAGCTGCTTCCATTGCCAAGCTCTCATCATTGGAGTCCTTGTAATTATTGTTAATTTATGCTTGCATAAAGGCTCATCTTGTTAAAGCTATCCACTTTAATATCATACAGAACATGCTAACTTTACATGCTTTGTCCCAGAGATCTGTCGAACAATAACTTAACTGGACCAGTGCCTCAGTTCCTGGAAGAACTAAAGTCTCTCAAGATCCTGTAAGTGTGATTACTACATGATGATAGATTCATTGTGATGCCAGCATTCCATTATTAAGAATTGACATGCAGGAACTTGAAAGGCAATCAATTATCTGGTTCCGTTCCAAACCCTCTTCTGGAGAGATCAGGAGCTGGACTACTTGAACTGAGGTACACCTCCTCATCTCAACCCGGAAAACTTGCTTCTTGTTTATCTGGTTTTGTAAGATTCTTTTAGTTTAAAAAATAACATAAATGGTTAATGTTATGCATTATGCAGAGAAGTATGATAATTGTGTATCTTCTGCCTTTCAGTGTGGATAGCCAAAATCTTTGTGGCTCGGATTCATGCAAAAAGAAGAAGAAAATTGTTGTTCCAATAGTTGCATCGTTATTATCAGCACTAGTCCTCCTTATAGTGGTGATAGTAGTATGGAAATTGAGAAGAAAAAGAAAAACAGGTACCTTCTAACTTAATGGAAGAAATAACTTCTGAAATTATCATTGTAAATCATGAAAAGTTCCTTATTTTAGCAGTCGGAATCTGAAATCATTATTTTGTATACTTAGATACAGAAGGAGAAAACTTTAACAAAACAGGAAGAACTATAGCGTCAAAGAAATGCCAGTTTACTCATGAAGAGGTTTTAGAAATTACCAAAAACTTCCAAACTGCGATCGGGAAGGGAGGATTTGGGATTGTGTACCATGGCTACATGAAAGATGGCACCCAAGTTGCAGTCAAAATGCTTTCTCCGTCATCATCTCAAGGACCTAGGGAGTTCCAAACAGAGGTTTGTCAGTTAGAATGCCTTGAAATTCATTGGATGTGGAATAAAAGTCTTGCATATGAGTGATGAGTGAAACTAGAATGAAAGACAAAGGCCTAGGCTCATTTGTTATAGATTTGATGAGTCCCTTGCTGACTGCAGGCTGAGCTCCTGATGAGAATCCATCATAGAAACTTGGCCTCATTTGTTGGATACTGTGATGATGCAGACAACTTAGCGCTTATATACGAGTACATGCCTAATGGCAACCTTAGAGGCTGTCTCTCAGGTAATCCTTTATCAAAGCATTGTACTTCGACATGAGCTTGAGCATTTCAAGATATTTAAATGTCACATTAATGGTTGCAGATTCGGATAGGAGCGCACGTATGACTTGGGAAATGAGGCTTCGCATAGCAATAGATGCTGCGCAAGGTTGGTGCTTCCTGGTACTCAACCCAAAATATGAACATCTCTTAAAACTTAGAACAGCTTTCCTACACCAGCATTCTGTGCATGTGATTTTTCTATTTCCTACAAAAGATTCTTAAATATATATATTCTGGTATGACAATATTTACTTATATTACAGTTCAACTAATGTAGACAGTGAAATTTGTCTCTCAGGGCTGGAGTACTTGCATCATGGATGCAAGCCACCTATTGTACATAGAGATGTAAAGACTGCCAACATTCTCTTAAGTGAAAATTTGGAAGCTAAAATTGCAGATTTTGGTCTTTCCAAGGTTTTTCCCAGTGATAATGAGCCTGATGTAGTGACAACAGTCATGGGCACAGCAGGGTATCTTGATCCAGAGTATGTTTTTACATTTTATTATTCTCTTAGCAATTTAATCATGTGAGAATATGATGTAAAAAAGAACTGCAGAAGCAAATTAGTTTCAAGTTTCAACGTCAAATTCAATTATGACAAAACACAGATATAAGAGGAGTGACTGATTTATGATTTGTGCTCAGGTACTATAATTGTCAAAGATTGAATGAAAAAAGTGATGTATATAGTTTTGGGGTAGTTCTACTAGAGCTCATTACAGGCCAACCTGCAATCATAAAAAGTGATGAGCATGTCCACATTGTAGAGTGGGTGAATCCTGAGCTCCAAAGAGGGGATATAACGAGTGTTGTAGATCCGAGGATGCAAGAAGGTTGGGATGTGAATTCGGTCTGGAAAGCCTTAGAGGTAGCAATGGCGTGCACAACTTCCACCTCCCAACACAGAGCCACAATGGATTTTGTATTGTCTGAGCTGAAACATTGTCTTGAAATGGAATTGTCTAGGCATCGAGAAAGAACCCCAGGCTCGACAGAAGAACGTCATGTTAGATTTGCACCGTGTACTAGTACTAGTTCAACTGAAGTGTTTTCCATGTACACAGATTCCACAAATGCAGACTCCATGACAGGACCATTTCCTAGGTAGCGAGTGAGGAGGCTTGATATTTGCAGCCCTGCAGGTTGAGAAAGATATACAACAAAGTCTATACGTAGTTTTTGAATTTATTTTTATGTACATAACCAAGTTTGTGATTCATTCTTGAGTTTTATGATTTGGTACATAAGTTTTCCGGTTCTAAAGTTGAAGCCGTGCCTCTCTCTCTCTCTCTCTCTCTCTAGGTTCTAGGTTCTTTCACTCTCTAACAAGTGCGTTTTGCAAACAAGAGAAGGAAGAATCGCCGTGCGGCTATACGTATAAAATATTCTATTTATATATTATAGCTGTTCGGCTATACCTTTAAAATATTCTACTTAAAGTGTATAGCCGCACGGCTATATGTTTAAAATATTCATACAGTATAGCCGGTTTAAAATATTCATACAGTATAGCCGCGCGGCTATACTTGTAAAATATTCCATTTATAGGGTCGTGTCTACGGTTAAAATATTATATTTAAATAGTATAGCCGCCCGGCTATACTAATTAAAATGATATATTCTTTAAATATATTTCCGCATTGCACTAACAATAAAAATCTGGATTTCTCTGTAATATAAACCCAAAAAACTGTAGACTGTACTTTACTTGCCACCACTAAACCAAATTCTGGAAAGAAAAAAATCATAAATGCATACAAGGTAGTGCATCGGGTGTAAAATCTGTCAATTCATGGCTATATATGAATGATTCGTTTTGATGCATGTGTCGGTATGTGCCTGTGATTCTCTTTCAAGTTTTTCGTTTTTATGGGTCTTCTGAGTTTTTCCCTGTTGAGTAAAATCTGTTGTTGTACCTTTTTGGGTTTTCTGAACATCAATGTGCTTATTTTCTATTAGGTTTCTGATAACTTGCTTCATGATGCAACTAGCAATCTAGAAACTTTAATCTTTTGTTCTCAGACCCTTAGAAGCGAGGTAATTCTCTTCTCCTTATTGTTGTTAGCTACCAATGTTCATGCACTTACTTGATCACAGTTGCTTAAGATTCCGCAAATGCAGAGTCCATGACAGGACCATTTGCTAGGTAGCTTGTGAGGAGGAGGCTTGATATTTTCAGCCTTGAAGGTTGAGAAAGATATACACCGAAGTCTATACTTAGTATTTGAATTTCTTTTTATGTACATGAGTTTCTTTGTAAGTTCATTGACAATTGTTCTCAGAGTAAATCAAATTTATATCATTGAAGATTGTATTTCTCTTCTTCTTTCTTTTCCTTGATACTCAATAATTTGACCTCATAATAAACAATTGCAAGTTGGAGAAATTACTTATAAACAAAGATATTTTCTTAAAAGAAACAGCACATGTGAATTTGAAATTCCTTGACTAGCAAAGATGTTGACTTGACCAAGTTGGTCTCTTAGTTTAGATAACTTCCACCTCCCAACCTAGAGCCACCGTGGGTTGCCTTATGCTGCTTCCTTCACAATTCTTTGTTAATTTGATTAGATTATTGTAATGATGTTTTACTACAATATACAAAGACAAAAGACCAGGTTTTCTTAGCACCCATTTGAATTGTATTCACCATCAATCAACTCATCCTAAAAGTTTATTAGCTTAGCAAGAGTCTTGCAATGAGACTTTGCATGTTGAATAGGGGATATGTGACATGCCTCACCACCAACCAAAGAAGTCTTTAATATACAAGAAAGAAATATGATGGTAGAGTTGAATGAAAAGAGGTCAAGAAGGGCAGATTCAGAGAACCAGTATAATAAAGGATATGATGAAGTTCACAAGGGCCGCACTTTATATTATTATTCACAAGGGCCGCTCTATTTCTCCACTTCCAGCCAAATTGGTCATCACTTTTTCAAGTACTAGTCTTTGCCATGTTCTTAAAGATAATGGTAAATGCTGTTTACCAAAGACTAAAACCCTTTCACACTTCTCACTCCTTGAATTTTCATTCAAATTGACTATCCACCGTGAATAACATTTATGGCTTTTGACTATGTGTTCTTTGTAACCATATTCTAAGCTCATTCAAATGAAAACAAACAAAACAAGAAACCCACAAGAGAGAGAGAGAGAGAGAGAGAGAATGGTCATTGTCAGATGTAGACATTTTCTTCACTTTGAATATGCAGCACAATGCAACTATTGTGACCTCTGACTAGTCAGAAGCAAACAAAACATTGCTGACTACATATATACCTCACAATATAACTGAATATTTTCACTAGCACAATTAGGCAAACAAAATAGGTTTACAATAGCAAATTAGGGCCCTCAGCCAAAGTTACCACAAACATTAATACAAAACAACGCTAAACACCGGCTTGATTAGTCAATAAACTGCATGCATAATTCCATAATCATCCAAGTTTGGTTGTTCTTTAACAGAACCAAAACCCTAGTATTTTGATTTTCATACGTGTTAGTTTGTGAATTTGATAGAGAGGCTTTGCCTTGGCATCTTGAGTTCGTAGCCTGCTGTTAACATCTAGGTTTTTTTTTTTTTTTGGTCATAACATGTAGGTAAGGAAAGAGTTTTTATATGCATAATACATAGAGCAAATTCATAAGTATATTTAAATATTTGCCTAATAACCAAAGTTACCCAGAAGAGCATCAGCAGGAGGCTCAAATCCATAGTCCGTAAGAAACCCACTTTCATCGCCAGACCACAGGGTGTAATTGTTCTCCAAACCCAAAATAGATGAAGTGGGAAAACTTGAAGCTTCTTGAGATGATGAAATATTGGTGAAACTCTTGCTTCCACGAGTGCCAAAATCATTAACTTCCAGAAAATTTGAATGAGGAAATTGACTTATTTGCTTTTGTTGATCAAAACTCTGCTCCAAGCTCACATCCATTAGATATGGCAATGTACCATCAAAACAAGATGATGAAGTCCCATGATCCTGAGGGGTTCCAAATTCAAATTTGGGAACTGAAGCCGAAAACTCTCTTGAAGCCAAATTCATGTTATTTGCTGCCCAGAATTTTTTCTTCAACTTGGTGTTCCAATAGTTTTTGACATCATTGTCTGTTCTTCCTGGCAGTTGGGATGCTATAACAGACCACCTAATTAATCACACACAAATAGAACATCACAAATGGTACAAAATTAAACAGTTCAGATACACATGATATGTTTATAAATAATATTGGACTTGCCTACTTCCAATGGTACCATAGAGAGTGCAAATAAGGTTGTCTTCCTCCTCAGTAAAACCTCCACGCTTGATGTCTGGCCTAAGATAATTCAGCCATCTCAATCGACAACTCTTACCGCAACGGTTGAGGCCTTAATTCAACACATAATTAAGTTTAAATTCATTTAACCACCATGAAGAAAAGTAGTACTAACTGTTTTGCATGAACTAACCAACTTTTCCAAGAACAATTAGGAAGTAATAATTAATAAGTGATCATTTGAAATTAGAGATGATATTAATTTAGTACCTGCTTTGGTAGGGAGAGAAATCCAATTGCCACCAGTGCCATGGTCGTGGAGGTAATTCTTGAGGGTGGTGTCTTCTTCAGGGGACCATGGTCCTCTTTTCACTTTAGATTTGTCACAGCATGGAGTTCTTCCCATGGCCAAACACTAGTCTACTACTCTGGCCTCAAATTCAACCACCCGAGCAGACCAGCCAAAGGGTCCAAAAGCTAAGCTAGCAGAGGAGAGGAGGAGAGGAGAGAGACTAAACCAGTGCGGGGGTACGTTGAGCATTTGAAAGATGGATAAGAAGAGCCTTTACAAAGCTTGACTTCGTCTGACTGACCAATAAAGTTTATTCATTTTCTTAATGGGCAAGAGAGACTAGTCAATGTTGGTGCTTGAGGAAGCACGCAGTTCTCATGCATTTGCTGTCAAAACAGAAATTTCTCTACACAATGCCAATGCCTTATAAAATAAGAAAAATACTTGTCTCGTTACACGTAAGTTAAACACAATTTTAACTTAGGCTTTCGGATTGAAGGGAAAAAATCTATTACCTGGGTGTTGACAGAAACTATTTCATGCTTTGATCACCCTGACATGGGACTATTCAGATACCATATGTCATGATATTGCCTCATGGATTCATTTTTATGCAGAAAATGCGAATTTTGTAATCTGGGATATGTTAGGCCAATTGAAATATTATATTTATGGATTTGACATTGATTTTATATGGAGATTAGTTGCTTATCATCTGCCAAACTTTGCTCCATGTCATGATCATGTTGTGCTTACTGAATATAATATGCAGACGAGACGACTTCAATTTGATTGGCGATGACACAAAACTGAATGAGATCGAATTGCTATTATTGGTGATCAAAATAAATCAAGAACAGTTACAAAAGGGTTCAGCTGGCTCGTGTACTTGGGCTTCCAAGCCTTCCACAAAATCCAACTACATTAGCTATGGGCCTATGGCGAACTATTACCTTTCCCAGTCCAATAATCCAATTCCTTCTCTCCAAATTTTATTTTAGGACCATCAAACTTTTCTAGCCCATCAAATCGTACGGAAAAGGACTGCTCTGTTTGGGGCTATTCCGGAGTAAAAAGCATGCTTTATTTCAGTGATGCATTAAGGACTTCAATGATGTCTGGTCTTTATTAAAGTGAATCGATATTATTGAAAATATGTTACACATTGCTACATTTTATTGGAGATAGGAATCAACATTTGACACGCAGGCCGAAGAGGGTGGCCTGATGGACCAAAGCCCGACTTGGGACTAACGGTTAGGTCCATTCAGCCTAGCCCGTTCAAAATTCGACTATTTTTTTAAGATTTAATTGATGCATTCTCTAACCTTCTTTTATACTTAATTAAAATAATATAATATGTATGATAAACTAATAAACTTCTTATTTTATACCCATATTATTTTGTTTTTAAATTTAAGTTTTTAATTGTGAATTTACCATATTATCCTTATTTAATTAATAATTTCAATTATTAATGTTTGAATTAATCAAGGGCATTTTCTGGTATTTTGAATGTTTCACCATTCTCTGCCTTTTGCTTTATATATATAGATTAAGTTAATTTTTTCAATGTTGTCTACAATTTTGTAACAAACAAGTACTATATATATACACTTTATCTTTTAGTGCCCCTTTTTTGTTAAGTTCAAATTTAATGGTTCAATAAATAATTTGAAAGCTTATTTTGCTTTTATTAATTATAATGGCACAAATTCCTGTAATTTTCATGATATCAATCTTAGTTTGGGATAAAAGTAACACATTTTCATATGATTCATTTTTAGGTATATATTTTTTAAATATATTAACTATTGTTCTAGGTTTAGTTAAAGAGTTCAGCTATTTTATTTTTGTTTTGTTAGTTATATAGTAATTTATACTATTGTTCTTTTTATCCATCGTTTTTTACCCAAAAAAATTGTGTAACAAAAATATTTAAAAGCCAGACCCGTTTAGGCCCATCAAAGTACGGCCCAATAGGCAGGCTTGGACCGAGCCTTTTGAAACCTCAGCACGAGCACCGAGCTCGCCCCAAATCCAAAAATTTTGAGTCATGCCACAAATCCTAATTGGAGATATCGATATTGACATATTATCTCCTGAAATTGGTTAAAATAGCCCTTTTCACAACTTCTATTCTAAAGTAGCCCCATTTGCATTGAAGATACATTATAGGGATAACAAAGAGACATTGTATAAGGCAGGGGCTATTATAGAATAAAAGTTGTTAAAAATGACTAGTTTAGCTCAAACTCCTAATATTTATTAAGCCCACTTCCAGCAGCCCTGGGGGGGAGGAAGAGCCCAAAACAAAGTTCCAGCAAGGAAGGTTGGCCAGAGCAAGTGGTGGGGTCCGCGAGCCTGGGTTGGCCCGAAGGGGGAGGGGCCCGAGCGACGCCCTGGGGCTGAATAACGTCAGCATGCTACAGTGCCGCTCCAGTGATGCCAACGGCTCTCTGCCAAGTGTCGCATTATGGGCTCTCCTATCAGAATTTTTCCTCCAAACCAACGGCAGCCAATTTTTGTGCAATAAAAAAATTAAAAAAATTCGAAATTTTTTATAAAAAAAACGCAAAAAATCGGTAATTTTTTTCTATAAATACCTACCAAAACTGTTCACTTTCAACACCAACTCCTCATACATTTTCTTCTACTTCTACTATTATTCACTTTTTACTCAAGTATTGACAAGTACGAACCCAAAAATTTATCCAAATTAATTATTTAAGTAAACAAATTTGTGAAAAAAACAAAAGAAATGAATAGTATTTGCCTTTTGTCATGACAACTGCTTGGAAACATACTTAGCTTTTTGCAATGATAGCCACTATTTATATAAATAGTAGCTGCCCTAGCCCCCCTTACCATGACAAGGGGCTAACATGGAAGTGCCCTAAGATTAGGGCTGTCAATGGGTCGTGTCGTGTCGGGTTCGTGTCGTGTCAAACTTTTAAACGTGTCAAGAAATCCCAACCCAAACACGACCCATTTATTAATCGTGTCAGGAAATGCAAACCCAAACCCAACCTGTTTATAAACGGGTTGACACGACACGACCCATTTGTAACCCGTTTATTAAACAGGTCGTGTCATGGGTCGTGTCAACCCGTTTACTACCTGCCAACCCGCGAAAAAAATTAGAGAAATTGAACTTTCAGCACACCCAATGGGTTTCGAACCTCAGCCAATTCCACATCTCTCCTTGCTCCTTATCCATCTTGGTGTTGATAACTTTGTGATTATATGTTACAACATTTGATATTTATAATGTCTTTACAAACTGATGAACACTTAATTATTACATTTTTATCCATAAATTATATTTGTTAATTACCTTATTTAACAAATATATTTACCTTATTTGCCATATGTAAAATATATTTAACAAGTAATAAATTACCTTATTTCCATCTCCAACATTTAAGTAAATATCTTTGTCCTTTTACTTTCATTTATTTTTATATTACTCAATTTACTTAAGTTTACAATGTAAATAAGGAAGTACCCCCCATTTGGATTCAAGTAAAAATACTAGAAAATCAAATTCTCACCAAATCAAAATATGAAAAATCTGTTTTAGTGCAATATATACTTCATACTAAAATCTCATAAAATCAAGTTTTCTTATTTTATGTGTAAGGAATAAAAACCGCCAAAAATTATCTTGAGAAAATGATTATTCCGAAAAACCATTTTTCATACTTAGTCAATATTGCACATCCGCTAAAAAAGTGACATGATACAAATTTTATAAGTTATACGAAATTTCTTTTGGGATTAGGGTTTTAGGGTTTAGGGTTTAGGGATTAGAGTTTAGGGATTAGGGTTTAGGGTTTAGGGATTAGAGTTTAGGGATTAGGGTTAGGGTTTAGGGTTAGGGTTTAGGGTTAGGGTTTAGGGTTAGGGTTTAGGGATTAGAGTTTAGGGTTTAGGGTTTAGGGTTTAGGGTTTAGAGTTTAGGGATTAGGGTTTAGAGTTTAGGGTTTAGGGTTTAGAGTTTAGGGATTAGGGTTTAGAGTTTAGGGTTTAGGGTTTAGGGTTTAGGGTTTAGGGTTTAGGGTTTAGGGTTTAGGGATTAAAACGTTAAACCCTAAACCCTAAATACATAATTAATTCAAATAATAAGGAATAATTACTAACAAATATAATTTATGGATAAAAATGTAATAATTAAGTGCTCATCAGTTTGTAAAGACATTATAAATATCAAATGTTGTAACACATAATCACAAAGTGATCAACACCAAGATGGATAAGGAGCAAGGAGATGGGTGAAATTGGCTGGGTTCGAAACCCAGTGGGTGTGCTAAAGGTTCAATTTCCTTAATTTTTTTTTCTCGGGTTGGCAGGTAGTAAACGGGTTGACACGACCCATGACACGACCCGTTTAATAAACGGGTTAAAACAGGTATTTAAACGGGTTGGCGGGTTTACCCAAACCCACCCGTTTATAAATGGGTCAGTGGTGGGTTGACCCCTCAAAATTACCCATTTATTAATGGGTCGTGTTTTTCCCGTGCGGGTTTCGAGTCGTGTAACGGGTTCAGTCGGAAAATTGCCACCCCTACCTAAGATACCGACATTATGTTCTTTAATGAATAATGGAGGTCCATTTCATAGTTGGATTAAAGGTTTAGAGAGAGAGAGAGAGAGATGCAGTCCTGCATTCGTATTCTTCCTATAATTTGGCTCTCTCTTGTATCAACAGAAACAAAAAGTCAAACGTTGGCCTCTTAATCTTTCTATCCAAAAAAAAAACAAATTTGACTTGAAGAAATTAACCACTTCAAAATCCATATCCACACAATTATATGTGAATGCAACTTGTAATAGTTTGAAGATAAGAACATAATTTCTTACAATAGGTCCGGATTTCCAGCAATCCGAAGGACAACTGAGTGGTTAGGCTACCACATTTCATGGCATGCATATAATTGTGCCCTTTTTCACATCCCATCCATTTTCATAGTTTCATACATTAAACGAGCTTTGCATTTTTGGTCCATTCTGTCAGCATCAAACTCCCAAGTTTAAACTATAAACTTATACTCATTTACACTTAAAAAAAGTATATATATCATTTGGTGTTGGTGCAGCCAAAAAGTATGGGTTTTGAACCCATCGGCGCAGGATTGCGACTGGCAACTACCCAATTTCATTTTAGTTACTTTGTTTGACGGTAACCTCAATGTGCTGGGAAATCACACTACAAATTTACAAAATTTCATCGTCTTCCTTGCTTTCATGGTCATTGACAAAAACACGCAACAAACAAAGAAGATTTATATTTTATTATTTTTATAATTCTAAAACTCAGTTTGTCTTTTATCACAAAGGGACCCACCTCGATTTTTCTTTTGATAATTTAGATTTCAGTGGACTGAACTGATGCTAACAATAATGTTAAAGAAATAAATTGGATTGAAATGGAACCTAGCCCCAATCTACAAGTTTTTTCCCGATGGTAAAAGCCAAAAACGTCAAATATACATGATATATGGCAGACCAAACATCTCAGTTTCCTATAATTCCTCGATGGGTTCATATTTTTAAGTTTTTGTTTTTGATGCACAAAATTATTGTTTTTATTTTCCAAAAATGGATATTCTTCGTGATGTTCTGCCAGTTTGGATGGCATATCCCAGAATGAGAGTGAAAATTTCAGGACCGCAGGGCTCTCTCTCCAGTTTTGCATTTCCAAGAGCACGACATGTACATGAGCAGAAGCAAATTGATGTTTAGGGACACGAAGCATGCACGTGGCAAACATGCAAATAAAAACATGACAGGTTTTTACGTGATGCGGCATATAGCTTATGACTCACAAGAGGCAGACAACGACGCTTGTTGTTTGTAGTTGGAAGTTGGAACTCAATATAATAACTCTGCTCTTGTATTTATTTTTATTTTTATTTTGTTTTGGTGTAGGCAAACAAAAATTGTTTCTTCAATCTTTTTATCAAGAAACAAGAATTGTACTTGTTCAAAATTATGTCTTCGTCTCTCTGTCTCTCTCTGAGCGTAATTTGCAGAGGCCTTGTCTCTGCGTATTGAATTTTTTCAACAACCCAAATTTGCTTTTTAAGTGAATTTAAAGGCCAAAAGCAGCTTCTGAGTTCAGTGCTCAGTTCAGTGGATGGGATGGGATGCTCAGAGAAACAAATGCATCGAAATTAAGACTGGCTGACATTATTGTTAGTGTGTAATTAGTCCACCAATAAACCGCACTCGGATACATTAAAATCATTATCAGTAATTATCCATGTCCAAATCAACAACACCACCCAATGAAAACAAGACTCTACCCATCATGATTTTGACAGATCGTTCACCGTACGACAATTCCAAAGACCCTCATCACAATCGCAGATTCACAGCTTCAGCAATAAAAAATCCAACGGTGGGAACAAGCTTAGAGTGCATGCAGCAGCATCAGGATCAGCCTGTATTATTCTAGTAAAGGTCAACAGAAAGGAAAATGAAACCATAGCTCATGATAGCCTCATATCCTTAAAGATATTGCGTGTTGGAGGGGGTTAAATTAAAGACTATGAATATAAGTAAAGTTGAAGACCAATTGTAGCAGAGCACAATACAGAAATAGTTTTTCTTTCTTTGCCACGGATATAATTTCTTCCCCCTTATTTTCTCTGTCAGATATATTTTCTTTCCCCTCGAATTCCAATTTACGTCCCACAATTTCAAACCTGTGAAGTGGGAGAAGGACTTGGGGAAGAGTTCATGGACTTTCTCTTTCATTTTCCAGACACAGTCAATCCATGTGAAGCATAAAAATTCCTTGCAACGGGCTATCACCGGTCAATAATACTATTTCAGGTGTGTCATTGCGTTATTGGTAGGACAGGAATGAAAGATGTGAAGCCTCTTCTTGTCAATGAGAAATTTAAGGTAACCCAACAGCCAAAAGGAAATAAGAAAGAGAGCAAGAGACCAGAGGAAACTGGATAAAGTTATAAAATTTTTACATACATAAATAATTTGGCATAGAAGCATAAGCTTTTTACAATGATAGTGATAACAAACACCATAATGAACAGAGAGAAGAGGGAATGATCCACTGTCTGCTTCAACTATACAAAAGGCAATTCCTTTCTTACCAATCTAGGATTATCTACTTATCAGAACAATCCCCAAAAAAGAGATTCTACTCTTCTTGCCCACACCAACCATCTTGGTTGGGAAAACATTTACACATAATCTTCAAATCTTCAGCTTGACTTTCCTTCCAAAATCAAATTCCCAGATAGATATACCAACTCTCTCTCTCTCTCTCTCTCTCTCTCTCTCTCTGTGCTTCAGAGACACTATTCACAATGAGGGAGAAAGCAAAATATGGTAATTAGAGGCCACCAAATTGAACCCAAAATAGAATCATAGACATCTCATCTCAACAACAAATCATCAGAGAACCATTTAAGAACCCGTATATGCCCACTTGGCCCCTCACTTCACCAACTCCGAAACCCAGCCAACATCAGGAGCACCACCGCTCGGGCCTGATTCGACCCGACCCAGAGAATTCTCCTCTCTTAGTCTCTCAAACATCTTCGACCTCAATCCCCTTCCAGACTCCACCCTCTCCATGGCAGGCTCTTCCTCACAACCCTCCTCGCAGAAATCCAGATACCCAATTCCAGAACGGCCCGGTACACGGGTCGGAGTCGAAGGGAGGCTACAGAAACCGGGTCGAAGAATTGACCCGCGTGGAGACCCGAACCCAGGAGATCCTGGAGACCCAAACCCGGAAGAACCCACCTGAACATTCCAAGGCGGCAAAGACTTGACCTTTCCAATCTGCAAGTTCCTCAGCGAAGCCACCATTTCGTTGACGGAGTTCGAACCCAGAGACCGACTCAGCGACCGGGTCATCGGAGACACCGGCGGGGATATTTCCGGCGACTCCTCTGGTGTGGATGACAGAAAAGGCAGTGTCTTCCCGCACGAGGCAGCAGCCTCTATCGCCTGCCTAAGAGGCGACCCGTCGTACGACTCGGCCGTGCTGAGCGAGTTGGAGCCTCTGGGGCTCTGCTGAGGCAAAACCCTTAGCTGCTCTGGCGTGTGCGCGAAGAAACAAACCCTTCGCTTACAGCTAGTGCCGTCCTTACACGGCTGCGTACGATAGCGCGCCGGGTGGAGCCAGCACTCGAAAACGCCGTGCGCGAACTCACACGCATCGCCTTTTTTGCAATGACCCTTTCGGAAATCGGGGCAAGCCGTACCCGAATAGTGGTACTTTCTCGGGTCGCGGCGCCGGGCTTTCTCACCCGGGTGGGCATAAGGACACTCGGTCCAGTCATGTGACCTCCCACGTGCGCAGCGTCGCACCTTGAACTCGAACATCCTGAAATGGTCGCAGGAGTATGCGTCGACGGGAGAGTCCGATTCGCGAACCGAAATGTCCGAGTCGGAGTCCGGGTCGGTTTCGTTGGAGGGCAAGTAGCGCTGGAACGTCGTCAGGGCTTCGTGCAGATAGTAAGGGCTGTTGTAGTCGGCGCCGTTTGCATTGCCCTCAGAGTTAACGGAGACGCCGCTCAGGGGGAACGGAGAGTACACCTCCGCCGTGGGATCGTCGAGTTGAAGCCACGGAGGGACGTGGACCGTTGGATTGGGACGGTGCGGTTCTCCGAGCATCATTTTCTCGTTTTTTGTGTGGTTTTTTGTTTTGGTTTGAGTGGTGGTGTTTAGGGGAACATCAGTGTGGTGTAGCTTTCTTTATAAACTGCTCTGGGAGTGGGTTTTAACCGTGGTTGGGCTGGGTTGGGTTGAGATTTAACCGTGGTTGAGTTGTGAGTTAAAAATTTTCTAGGAGCTGCTCCATTTACCACTGCGGTTAAAAGAACCGTACGGGGAGTTTCTCGGTCACGGTGCTGTTTGATTGAATTTGGAGAGCTGAAGGTTTGTTATCCACGTGTTTATCGCGAGGGGCTGGGGTTTTCTTCGGGATGGTCGTGTGTAACACGTGGGTGCCTAGGATTGGAGGGTGAGATGACTCCCGTGAACTTGCTGTTTGTTGATCGTGGCGCTGGACTTTTTATTATTTATTGCTAGGCCCTTGGTTTCCGAAGGCGGTGGAGCGTGTGATACGTAATAATATAAAGGATTTTCTTTTTATATAATATTTTGGGCTGCCGACTTGTTTCTATAAACAGCAATCAAAATAAATTAAACCCAAAACTAAAATAACTTGAAGTAGAAAACTCCCATGAATTCCCAACGAAACTTCTAGGCCTCCTTTAGTTCGTGAAGAGGATTTGATGGGAAATGATTTTCTATGTGTTTTTCTAGTGGATTGGAATTAGAATATTCTTTTAACATGTTTAATAACAATGGGAAAATAATTAAAAAATATCACTTTATTTTATTTTTTATATTTGATTTGTGAAGGGATATAAAATAAATTTTATTTAATTTTTCAATTAAATACTATATTGTAATTTTAAATTATTAATGGCAACAAAATAGAGTTATTTACACTAAAATCTCTTGAGATTTTTTGTGTTTTCAAAAACTCCCTCATATCTTAATTATTTCATAAACACCCCCGAGGGGATTTCGTGAAAAAATCGAAAACCCCGTATGATGCTAGTGTAAATAACATGCAATTTTTCATACTCCTTATCTAGTTGTGTACCTCATTTTGTACTTATATTTTGTCCATTATCAAGAGGAATTGGTATGAAAATAGGGTTAATATTACATCAAGTCAACTTTGGGTGAAGTTAACATCAAGATGTGGAAAATAGTTAAAGAGACGGACTTGGGTTATGCCAATTTCACTAGGCTTTGGACATATTCAGATCCCATTTTTTGGTTTGTAGCAGTCAATAATTTGAGAGAGGACTTAAATGCATAAAAACACAAACTTCATATTTGTAACTCGTAAAGTTTTGGTTGTAATTTATTGTCAATTCCGATGAAGCATAAACTCTCTTGTGCTTTCCTTCCTCGGTTGACTAGTGGATTGCCATCTATGTGTCACGGATATTATCATGCTCCAAAGGTCAATTGACCACAATCCATATCCAACTTAAATTGTCCAATCCATATTCCATATTCCGTACTCCATACTCCATATTCCATACAAAGATGCCTCCACCCCCCCTCCATGAAAATGATATTTCCCTAATTACAGGGCCACACAGCCATTGTTGAATGTTTTCATCAATTATTTAGGTCTAAAACCAGAAACCCTCTTTTGTTGTATTAGGGATTTGATGACTATCTACGAGCTAACCAAATAGAGTAAGTGTTCCCCAGTCGGGATCCAACCATCCTGGGCCACACATCCTTAGGCATTGAAATGAAGCAGCATGTGTGGTGTGGGGGTAGATCTTTATGTCTATCCATTTGACGTGAATCAGAGATCTCATTACTTTTCTTAGTGCCCCTTTTGGCCTATAATTAAAGTTCAGCAGCCCTAGTCGGGGCTCACCTTTTATGGATGTTTGAATAATTTGTACCCAACTCTCCTAAAAAGTAATTGTTATATGAACATGATCAACAAGATTAGTTGAGTTCATTTACTGTAATATGAGAGTCCCAAATAAGCATTAATAACTTATGCTTCTAGGGTTTGTAGTTGCCCAATTTAATTAGTATGAAAGCGATTAAACAACTTTAGCTCGTCACGTGATCATCAGTGTGGTAGACATAAATTTATATACAACTTACTATATGATGGAAGATAGTTCCAGCTAAACCGATCAAACATCTCTGAAATTATCACCTCGTTCCCTTGGTTGTAAACCCAAAACAAAAACAAGAACCAAAATGAAAAGGAAAACAATATGAAATCATTTAGGGATGGGGACAGTGTGGGTAGACGTACGTGGAGGCTAATGAAGGGGATAAGAATGAGGCAGGCATGTGCAAAGGTGCAAAGGTGCAAAGGTGCAGCGGAGGATGAGTGAGGTAAAGGGCAAGCATAAATTAAAAAAAAGCTCTGCCATGCCTTGCTGCTTAATTATATAGGCTTGTGAGAATGAAATACACTTGGCGGTTTCTAGACTGCGGTCTCAAGGCTTTATAGGACCTTTTGTTAGGGCACGTATGAGGTTTTTTTTTTTTTTTTTTAAAGTTAGACTCAAGGGTATCAACTGCCAGGAGTGACTGACTAATCTCTTTCTTCGCGGGAGCTCTCCTAATGGAGGTAAACGGCTGGTCACGAAATGCACTCTATTCCCATATACGGGGATTGGAAACCCCGAACCTCATGATTAAGAAATGAGGTGAGCTACCACCACACCATCTCATGGTTACGTATGAGGTCTCTTTTGTCCGCCTCACCACAACACAAACAGAATCTGCACTCTGTTTTAGTATGTGACTGTAGCACTGTACACACCTCATGGCTCTCTTGGATTATAGTCCTGTTTGGTGGCTCTTGTAGTCTTCCGGTGCTTTCTAGAGGCAGCACCCCTATTTTGTCCAACGTGTGCTCGCACTGGCTTTGCCAAATGGTATATCATTTTGGTTCTTCCCTTGGAGGAACCCTAAGTTGGGGGTCCTTTGTTTTTAGGACTAATAAAAGTTAAATTTGAGGCCTATAAGTCTTAACCTATCCAGTGGCGGATCCAGGATTCGAAATTTTGGCTGCCTTAAACTTACATTAAAAAATTCGACGTTATGAGTGAATCTCATTAATAAATATAAAAATATACACCTAGTATGACATAAATGAGTCTTACCCTCAAATGCATCTCTATACATAAATAAAATTTTAGCAACAAAAAATAAAACTATTCTTTTTCCTTAAAAAAAAAATTCCAACAAATTTTTTGTTTTCTTGGGGTTCGGATTGTGATCCAACATAACAAAATATAACCTATTTAATCCAACATCCCAACAAAAAAAATCAAATAAATTCTCATAATAACATCAATGACTTTAATCAAACATTAACATATCAACAACAAATCAAACATCTCAACAAAATTCCAAAAATCAAAAACCTTATTAATTTCAACAAAGTTAGCAAATTATAATTCATTCTTAAGTAAACACCAGAACATATTAGAACACATAACTTCTAAACTATTTAAAATATATTAGATTCAATGTTATCATATACAACATTTTAAAATTTGGGGGTAGGTAATTAAAGACAAGATAATTAAAGAGGAGATAATTAAAGAAGAGGGAAATTTTAGGTTATGAATACATGTGGGTTGCTTTTTGGGTGGGCATAGGTTTGTATGTTTCACATGAGTTGGCCTATTATATATGGGTATTTTTTATTTTTAAAAATTCTGGGGTAGGTAGCAGCCTACCTTGCCCTAGGCGTAGGACCGCCCCTGAACCTATCAAATCTTGCTAAACATCATGTCCAACACTTTGATTCTGTGGTTACCATGTTGTGTAATTCCCTTCAGATAAGAAAGGAAAATTACAAGAAAAAGATAAGCATAAATGGGAAATTCTCAATAAACTACTTGTCAAAAAACATCATACCTTATTAAGCATTTTCATTAGATCTAGATTAAGTCTTTCCTTACTAGCATATGTCATGTCGCGTGTCAACAGACGATGTAATTTAAAAGTGTCGACAGATAAAATTAAGTCGTACATGACTAAATTTAAAAGTATCGACAGCTGAAATTAAGTCGCTCACTCATGTACGACTGACACTAACCGCTTTTTTGGATCAAATATAACATCTAAGGTCGAATTTAATTAAAAAGAAAAACAAATGGCATGGATAAGCTTGCTTGGGTTGCCAAAATAGTATTGTTCTTAACTCACAGTGTCACGTGAAATAGTGATGACGAACTAGGGTAAGGGCCAAAGAAGAGGGTGGGAATGGGACAGATGTCCCAAACTTAGGGACACTTCCGCGTCCCGACAAAACAGAACAAGCCTCCGGTACGAGTAATATCCTGCTCCAGAGAGTGAATGCGATGGATGTACGGTCACCTACCACGCGTCCCCTTTAATCTCTCCGTTACCGTACACGTGTCCACGTCTTTTTCCACTCACTCCGGACGCGACAAGTCTGGTCCTACCATGACTGCCACACAAGCTCTTTTTCACCACGTGGCTTCATCTCCATGACTCTTAGATTTCGAGATTCCCGTGATTTTGACGCGTTTCGATTTTGCTATTTATTTTAATCGACCGCTTTGATATTATCGTTTGGAAGAGGAAGTATCGGATGCTACTCCGCGAATATGAGCAGGAACTGTATCAACGGCTGAAAATCACGGTTCAGTACGATTATGATTATCATCACAAACTATGATCGATCAACTTGAATCCTTTGGGTAAGTAGTATTCAGAGTTGAAATTGTTTTCTCTATATTCTGCATACGTATTTTAACTCATTTTTTTAATCAAGTTTTTTAAGATTGGTAATGGGAAGATAACCTCGGTGTTTATATATAAAAATAAAAACCAGATCACGTTTGACTGTCGGCTCTTTGCCTAATACTACTATGAGCGACCATGTTTGATATGACGGGCGATGACAATGATCCTTATTTAGCTCTCGATCGTCTAAATTATGAACTAATTTATTTTCTATTATGGGTAAAAATATTATGTGTGAGGTATTACTTTTCAATTTTTTTTTATACAAAAAATATTCTACTTAATCTAATCTAAAGTCTAAATTACGTAGAGAAATATGAACTCTGATGCAGAGTAAAGAGCACATTCAATATAATCAACTTAATTAATTAAGTTTATCTTTTGAGAATGTACCATGACTATTACTTTAGACTATTTTGACTTGTACGCGTGTCCCCACAAAACTACAACACTGTTTACTTGCCTTACAAACAAGGTACATGTAACATGCAAAGGCTAAGCTACCATGTGATTTGTTTTATTTTATTTTTTGGGTCTGAAAGCTACCATGTGATTACTCATCACAAAGTAGTCAATGTACATTTATATATATATATATAATTGTGGAAATCGATGTGTTCATGGATTGAATATGAACTCTTGTTTCATCTTAACAATTTATACGTAATGCAAAAGGTTTAATCTATAATATTTGACATATTTGATTAAAAACAAATGTTGACATGAAACCTCACCAACCAACAGGATTTTTTTTCTTCCGTTTTTATAGAAAAAAAAAAGTGAGAACCTTATTAGGATGAATTTATAGTAAGTGTTTTTAATATATATATATTATTGATATTTTGGTGATCTGGATATGTTTGACAGAAAAATGATGATTGATTTAAATAAATAAAAAAAGAGAGTTTGTGGTTTGAAGTAAAAGAAGAGGAGAAGAAAATCCAAGAGAAATTTAAAAAATTATCAAATGACAAAATGAAGGAAGGGAATTGTTTTCTTAAACCTTTTATAATGTAAACGGACATAATTGCTTGCTTCATCGAATAAAAATACAATCGATGTGCAAGATTTTTGGAAGTTAAAATGTATCGGGACACATTATTTTTAAGCAATCTAAAATGTTATGTTATTCTCGTTTTGCACATTAGAAACTTATATCTTATACAAACCATTTTGGATTTGACCCTTAAACCATTTTTTATAGATATAATTATACACTAAGTGGCGGTGTAAGGGATTATCCATGGAAGACTTTTGAAATCCTCAAGACTAGCTAAGGTGGAGAGAGTAGAAAAGGAAAGCAAAATGCATGCGAATGATAAATTCCAAAGAGTATGAACAGGGTTTTGCTCATCTACTGCTGCCCAATCAAGTTCTTCGGTGAGCTTGGTTTCCACACCGTAATGTGATGTTAGATAATATACTTTGGCTTTTCCACTATTGGAGTTGTCAATGTTAATGGGATTTTTTAAGATCTTGCAACATCTTCTTTAGTTTGAAAGGGAAGAAAGTAACCCTGCACTGCACACAGCCCCCAAAAGGAGGAAATAAAATTAATACAAAATTTTAAAGTTGGAAGATACTTAAGAACCTAATTAATTACCTCGAGCACGATATGTCAAATCCTACCTGGCACTTTCAACGGATAAAAATAATAGCTGAAATTTACTCCAACTCAACTGCTATAGTCTATGTGGAATGGCCTATGAAGCCTCTGCTGTCAAAATTGCTGTGCTGCTGGAGACCATTTTTTGATTATTTTATTATTTCTTTGCCCATTGATTGTGGCTTTATCATTTCATTTCACACTAATCTATATTTTTTTCTTCTTCTTATTTCATGTATCTGCTGTCATTGTATGCTTTCATTATTATTTTTCTTTTCAATTCTTTTCCTTTTTTATCATCACTTGACACTACAATTTTATTGATTTTTTTACGGTTGAAAATTTATGTTGATCTTTTTTATGTTCTTTTCATCAACCAACATGGAGATGGTTTAATTATATTTATAAGTATTTTAACTTGATTAATGAATTACTCTTAATAGTAAAATATAAAAATATATTCATTTAAGAAAGTAATAAATAAATCAACACTAATATAATAAAATAATATTTTAATCTAACATATTTAAATGGGGTGTAAAACTACACAGAATGTCAAATTGCCACACATATCAATCATCAAATTTAAATTTAATGTTTAACATATTCCTCGGAAATGCTCTAAAATATAAAACCAAACGATAAACAAGCCATTATTTATCAATTTTTATTAATCAAATAAATAAATTAACTTTGGAGGTTCATAATATCATCCACAGAGCATCTGTTGGGCTGTCGACAAAAAATAAAGCATCTTTTGGATTGAAACATAAAATGGAAGAATATTTGGGGGCCTGAGAGTGAACTTTGAGCTATTTTGTTTTTTTGTGAAAGTTATTTTCATGGTCCTTTAATCATACTATTAAATATCTATAATATTCTTATGGTGTTTACTAATTCATAATCGGGTTATGAGTAATTGTATTGAGGAGTAGTTGGAATTCGAATTCTCATTAAAATTGTTTACTAAACTATTATGTGGAATCGGATTATGAATGATATTGATTACTTAGAAGTTATTTACTAAATTCCGATGAATTAGAATTGAAACTAGTTTGATTACTAAAATTCATTTGTTCTAAATAATTTTTTGTGATGATATAATAGGTAAAAATGATGAATTTCTATGGGCTAATTCTCTTAGAATTACAATATCACCTCCTCACCCAAAAGTCAAATTTCTCCAAAATCATGAGTTGAATTCATGATTTTGTGTCGACACCACTTGCTTTTTCATTCTTTTTTGTGAAATAACACATGAGTAATCAGTAATCAAAATTCAACTACTTATTTTGATTCTCATTACGAATTATAAAACATGTCATTAATCTCTTTATTTATTTTTTATCCAAAATATTGGTACTTTTAGGCAAGTGGATTATATTAAGCAAATTGTAATTTTCGAGTTGTATTTTGGCTTTTGGAACGTTGCAAGTATTTCCAATATCAATTATATCTTTGAGGATTAGATAAAGTAAATAAACATAAGGATAAAATGAGTGAGGAAATCAATCGAGTCGACATGTTAACCTTACCAAACTTATAAAATAAAATAAAAAGAAGTCAAACATCACAACTACCAAATTTATAGGAAATTATCGAATTCTACAAAATCAAGGAGTGAGACAATGTCCAAAATTATACACATGCATTACAACAAAACGGATAGGAACATAAGAAAGGAAACCCAGACGGATATCAAGAATTCCCAAGCTAGATTGCAATTTCTTGTTCAAGAACAGAATAATTCAATCTTGCTCCAAAACCATTGCCAATTTAGCTCCCCATATCATAGCAACTGGTGATGTGACCAAACACCTACCTAGGTTCACATCAAAGATTGCATATTGCATACACGGCCCCATCAACTAAATTTAGACATGACTTGTACCTTGCCTCCTACCTTCCAAGCCACCCCAATGAAGTATAAGAATCCATGTCAAAGTTCAACGCTCGTAAGATGAACTACCAAGGGTGGAATTAGGATTTGTTAACAGGTGAACTAGCTAAAGGGTTAGAGTAAAATCTAATTAATACATATTAAATATATAAATAAAAATATGATATTATCAAAATGAAAATATGTTCAATAATAAAATTGAAAATGTACGTAGTTCAATATATATTTTTATTGATGCATTGCAACTAAATTCATAAATAATTGAAAACATCCCTAGCTACAACCAATGGCGGAGTTAGGATTCTTAGCATAGAGGGGCCAAAATTTCAAAATCACTTCCACATAGATTTTTCATCTTCAACTAGGAAGGTCATCACTAATATAATTGTATTGCTATAACATATATTTTATAATATATTATAAGAGATTAAAAATTAATGGGGGCCAGGGCGCCCCCGGCTACAACCCACCTTAGTTATTGACTTGATTCCGCCAGGATTTAAAAGGATTAATAAAATCTAAAAAATTAGTGTAATCGTATATTCATTAATATTTTATTCGGGGTTAAATAAAAGTCTAGTTAACCGATAATGAAAGTAAATGAAACACTATCATATCGATTGTTGACCGAAAATTAGTGTAATAAGTTAATTTATCCTCGTCAAAATTAGGGTAACTTGTGAAACTAGTTTATGTAGGTTTTCTTTCTGTCATGTCAGCACAGCATGATATATACCATTATCCAAACACGTGATTTCTGTGGCCTCTCATGCAATACCTTTAGCATGAGATTCTCTCCTTGATCAATTTTATCGATTAATGTCCTAATTTTACTTCGTGCACAACTTTTTTGCTGCCTTAGAAAATCTTGGGCACGCTTAAATTTCTTGTCATGTCGATGGGATTATAAAGTTCTCAGGCCTCAATGATCGATCCAATCCAAGGGCATTGTGGGCCAAGTGTATCATCTTGCATAAGCAACAATTATATGAGGTTAAGGGGCAAAGAAATTAATATTTATTTGAACAACGTGGGGGGTTTTTTGATCGAGAAATTTTGGAATTCCATTCATAATTCAGTTAAAAAAATTACTAATCATAAATAGCCAATATAAACTAGCGATAAAAGTCATTACAATTACGGAGAAACATCCTCTGAAGGTCAATCAGCCGTATGATATCTGTTTGTGGTGGAGGTGGAGGACCTGGAGGCCTAACTGTGGGAGGTTGCTGTGAATTTAGGGACATGAAAATTAATTTTAAAGAATAATAAATACAAAAAATGTATATAGAATAGAAGTGACGGTATCAGTCAGATCGAGAGTGATATATAGATAAGATTAATTGCCCCACCATCAGATGTCACTGTTACTATGATAATATCTGCGCCATATATTATATTATAGTAATAAAATGTATATATTTTCTTCTGGGGTAGAAGTTTATGTGGTTACTGCGGGTTTCTTTTCGTCTGTGATTATCAAGGAAAGGGACAATTGATTAATATATAATATCTACAGATGACTTCTTTTTATTTTTACGAAACCATGGATGACTTTATCTTTGGGTTGATCGATGTAATAAGAATAAATGACTTTATTTCGGGCCAATATGAGAATCTGAAGTGTTTATCACGAAAGGAATTAAGTATAATTTGTCCCATCAACTTTTAAGAAGAAACATTATATATAACAGTCTTTGAGTGCACAAGAAATCAACTCAAATATAAGCATTTGATGCATTTGATGCAATTATGTTCTTTCAATAAATAAAGATTATTTATGTGAATACTAACGATAGTTGTTCACGTGTACACGCGAATGAGTGTTGTATAGGATAATTGTCAAATATTGATGAATGTGCATTCTACGCCACATTAAATGCACCATGTCATGTTTAGTATGCCATATATAAGTAGAAAAATTTACTTGTAATGGAGATAACTGTTTTGCCTTCTTCGAATAATAACACAATAACACTTGAAAATAACAAAAAATGTTATCCCCGATATAAAATTTACCTGAAATGTCCAAGTTTGATGCTCCCTGTCATTTAGTAACCAAACAAAATTATCCCAATACATCAGTTTCTATGCTCCTCTTATAGTAAAATGCCTGCCTGTAATCTATTATTAGGGTCTTGTAAACTAAACGATTGAATTGAAGGTTAGGCCAACTCTCAAAGGCACATTAAAAGATAATAGAACAGCAGCCCACCATTTTTGCAAAGAGATTAGCTTGGATAAGGTTCCTAAGCAAGTTGTTTGTTATTTTATGTGTGTTGTTTGCATATAATAATTGTTCACAAAACATAACATATATAATCTTAGGAATGAAGATTATACAAATCATCCATCTTTTTGAAGTTGCATTCTTTTTAAAGATTGGAACTGTAAAGTGGATACAATCTTACCTGAACTAGATTCGATGTTTATCTTTGTCTAACCAAATTGTCCAAACAATTATCTATGTCCACAAATTAACAATATTTTTCTTTTTAATATTGAACAATGTCTCATTTTCTTATTCACTTTTCTCATTGATTACAATTACCGTAATCTTCATGGATAATTTTGTTTGGTCGAGCTCATGACCACTATGTTTATTAGAAGCAGCCGAATTTAATCGGTTGATCTATTGTAAGTGTGAGTTAGGCCAATTGACTTGAGTATGTTTACCCTCTCACACTCGAATTCGAATCCTTCTTCCGCTCAATTTAGACTATTGCCTCGTTAAAATAAAATTTGGTCAGTTGATCGAAAAACAAAAGAACTGTTAGGTCTGAACTAGCTAGGCCCAGTTTCTTTTTTTTCGGGGGTCTGGCCAGGCCCGGTTTCAGTGTCAAGCATCTGTTGGCATATTGATCCGGTTATTTTTTCAGCAGACTTTTGGGCCGGGTACCGCACAAAGTGGCAAGCATTTAAATATGTCCTCAACTGCAAAATTTCCCGGGGTGTTTTTGCAAAACTCTTAGGGGGCGCAATTTTCTTTTTAGTTCACTGGTGTCGGTAGGTCTCATGAGCCATGACAAGTTGACAACACACACCAAACACATCCTGAATTTTCATGTGTTCCATGCGTGGCTTGGCTTCCGAGAAACAAAAAGAAATTGTTGTCTAGTTTATAATGGTATGGTAAGTGGAAAACATTAGTCATTGTATTTCCTAAGTGGATATACAGAATTGAAAAGCAGCATTGGAATTTGACATGAAGTTTATGACCTTCAAATTCACAACCTTAAAATGTTATTTTTTACATAAATGATAACAAATAAAAGGGATTCGTACACAGTTTCCCGAATACAGTACTAATTCATTTTAATCACTTGAGTTGAGTTATAACCCTCTTGCAAATCGAGACTACAACATATTTTCTCCCCTCTGCTTTAATTGATTAGTTGGCTGTTTTTTGGTACTCATCAAATGTTCAATAGTTGTAATGTCAGAGGTTATATGGAACTTACATCTGCCCATAGACTCTTTTTCCATCAGAAGTTTTTGGTCTGAAATCTTGCTAACCGAGAAACAAGAAAAGGCTTTGTGGTGGGTCACCTGGTCTCTATTATTTGGTAAGATTTGTCTGTGAAGAAAGGCGTACAAATTTTGGGCTCCATAGAATTTCTGAGAAGATTGATCTATTAAAGTAACTGCTCAAAGTAACCAATTGTGTTTTGTCCCAGAGAAATAAAGGCAAAATCTATATGAGAACATTTCACCTAATATAACTTGTTGCTGTGTAACATGTGTTTCACTAGATGAGTTTAGAAATGATGCAATGCACTTAATTTGAATCTATCATGATATGATATGTGTAGACACACATATATTGTCCGTTTAGTGAGTTCGATAGGATTCATAATCCTAGTTAAATGTTTGATGGTCTAAGAACAACATGAATTTAATTATCTCTAATCTTATAAAAAGGTTAGGACTAAGTTGGATTGGATTATGTCTAATCCCACTAAGTCATGTAATAAAACATTTCAATCAATCCAACTATTAATCATGTATAATACAAAACACATCATTGGATTAGTGTTATCATTTTCAATCTAATGTAATCCAATTCTACCACACAATTCAATTCAATCTCAGTCATCGAACACATTTTCAAGGAAATTTGATATGATTCAAAGTGATATGCTAAATTACTCTAAACTACTAAAGAGCACCGAATATGATTGCAAAGGGAACGGACACCTAGTAGGGTAGCTATGGAAGATCTTTACTTTCAATTTCTTGGCATTACAGATATAAAACCATGACAAGTGTACGGTATAAATATGCATTGATTGAAGACCTCAACAAACACGTTTTTTCTTTTCTATGATAGGGAGGGCCTATGATAGGGTTGTGCCTGTTTAGCTTTTCTTCTTTGGCTTCTGCCATCCTTGTAACCAAAAAAAAAAAAAAAAAGACCTCAACAAACACGTTTTTTTATATTTCCCCCGACACAAAATATTCTGCTTTTTTGAACAACGAAAACGTGCTCAATTTACTTACTATCAATCAATTAACAGACATCTTCTGTGGGCATGCATGTATCAAGTTTCATGTATTCAATTTACCTCCCGTTAACTTCTCTTTCAGGGTAAAGACATGATCTGTTCTTGTTATTCTACTTTTTTTCTTTGAATTTTGTTTAACGAAGCCAAAATTATAAAATATATAATTTGTCGAGTAATGGTCTTTTATCAAACTTTTATTACGAGATAAATTCTCATGTTGTTAAGATGTGAATATTAACAACACATTACATAAACCAAACATCAATTGTTCAGATTCGTAGTTTAGCAATTTAACCTGCAGCCAGCAATGGTATAAATCTATAGCAGGAAATATATCTACCATGGCATTGGCATATCCTCTCAGAATACAGCCGACCTGTGCATTATTAAGAATATTATATTTTACATTACAACAAGAACACAATGCAACTTGCAGGTTGATGTTCTCAGCCAAAAAAGAAAACAAAAAACTTAGCAAGTTGATGTCCGCGTGAAATATTAAATATTCACCGTCGATTCTGATTACTAATACCATATGAGTCAACGTTTTATTTAGAGGGTCACAGCTAAGCCGTTGATCTCACACTAGAGAAAAAGAAAACATTACTCGGCCATGACTAGATTCCATGTCATTAGGTCCAAGCAAGAATTTTAGATATGATATCCACGTATTAGCTGACTCTTAGTCGTGCTTTTTTTCCTTGAATTTTAATCGTCTTATTTCCCAAAAGAGAGAGAGAGAGAGAGAGAGAGAGAGAGAGAGAGAGAGAGAGAGAGAGAGAGAGCCTTATCATTTTCCTTCCAAGTCCAACTCTGTTTTTTGAACGTTTCAATGGGGCCAGTTGGATAAAATAGTTTGGAAAATATATAAATTTTCAGTTGAGGACTCGTACGTTTCTGAAATTTTCATGCAAGGACTTTTTGTGGGATTTTGTTGTATAAAATAATGGTTTGGAAACTTGATGGTTTTTTCAGTTGAGGACTTCCATGCTTTCAAAATTTTCATGCAAGGACAGTTTATGTGGCTATAAGAACCCTCTTTGGCAACATGTTGTGCCACACAGCCTCATTGAGCAGCCTCATTGATGTTTTTCTCTGTTTCTGGTGCTTTTTGTTTGCTTTTAGTCATATTTTAATTGATTCGAGTTTTGGAGGCAAAAATGACTATCCTCATTGAGCAGCCTGATCATCAGCTTGGTACCCTTCTAGCCCTTTCCTTTGTTCTTTGTTTTAAACTCTTCTGCATTGAGTTTTAGGTTCCAGTTTTGATGAAGAATTAATTGATTCTGATCTTGATCTTCTCTTCCTGTTTTAGCAGGGTCACAAATAGAGGAGAAGAAGCTTTGTTCTGAAACCAATGAAACCTGTGAACTGGTTTTAGATGGTGGGTTTGTGGTGCCCAAAGACATCTCCAAAAATGACGGATGTGTGACACAAGAAATTGCAGCATCAAATGATGCCTTCATCGCCCCTGAAATTAATTCATTTGGCCAGTCATTCAGGTCTCTATATATATTTTCAGTTTGTTCACATTCTTATGTTGCAGCAAGGGTTTGGTTTCTTGTTGTGAAGCATTGGAGCCTGGCCTGATTTTATGCACAAATGCTTTGCAGGGATTACAATGCAGAAAGTGAGAGGCAGAAATCTGTGGAGGAATTCTACAAGTCGAACCACATCAATCAAACACTCGATTTCGTGAAGAAGATGAGGGAGGAGTATAGCAAGTTGAACAGAGTGGAAATGAGCGTATGGGAATGTTGTGAGCTCCTCAATGAGGTTGTGGATGACAGTGACCCTGACTTGGATGAACCCCAAATTGAGCACTTGTTGCAAACAGCTGAAGCCATCAGAAAAGACTATCCTCATGAAGATTGGTTGCACTTGACTGCCCTTATTCATGGTAAATACCCAATTAAAACTCCTTGGTTCTCATATGTTTTGTATAGAGATCCACAGCAGCATATTTAACTTAATCTTGCATGGGTTTTCAGATCTTGGAAAAGTGCTTCTTCTTCCTAGCTTTGGAGAACTCCCTCAATGGGCTGTTGTTGGTGAGCTTTGCAGTTTCACTGTTGATATATATATGATTTTACCCTTTTCCCTTTTTGAGCTATTTCAATTGAAAAAAGTTACTCAATTATTTTGTTGCAGGAGACACACATCCTCTTGGGTGCGCTTTTGATGAATCCATTGTTCACCACAAGGTAAATTCCCTCTTCAAAATTTACTTGAACTGAGGACATCTTAAATGCGACCATAATCAATCAAAGTTACACCAAATTTATTTGCTTCTGCAGTATTTCAAGGAAAATCCGGACTACAACAATGCTTCCTTTAACACTAAGTATGGGATTTACTCAGAAGGATGTGGACTGGACAATGTCATGATATCTTGGGGTCATGATGACTACATGTACTTGGTATGTCTTTCCCTATGTACGATTTTCAAACATTACTGTCAGCATAACTCTGATTTTGTTAACTGGTATGTTCAAATCTGCAGGTGGCCAAGGAAAATGGAACAACTTTGCCTCAGGCTGGATTGTTCATCATCCGGTATCACTCGTTTTATCGTAAGTAGCATCACTAAAATCGACTTCCAACTATGCAAACTACATTCGACAATATTCTGTCCAAGGTGACACCAATGTTGAAAATTCCAATTTATCTTCTTGCAGCTTTACATAGGGCAGGGGCATATAGACACCTTATGAACAAGGAGGATGAAGATAATCTAAAGTGGCTTCAAGTGTTCAAGTAAGCTCCATTTCCAATTCACTTCATTTGTTTATATTTCCCATCTCATCATTCTAAATCAAACTGACCATGTTTGTGCTTTTATTTTATGTAATATTTTGCAGCAAATATGACCTCTACAGCAAGAGCAAAGTACGAGTTGATGTCAAAAAAGTGAAGCCATATTATTTATCCCTCATTGAGAAGGTGAGTGCTGCTGTGCAGTTCCTCAGTAGGGGATTGTGATCATTCTCCAACTGATCATATTCTAATTGGATGTGAATTTTATTGCAGTATTTCCCAGCAAAGCTGAGATGGTGAGCCATGAGAGGTTTCAACATGATCAATATGTATATTAAGGAGAAGTGCACCTTTATATGCTCTGCTTCATCAATACTTCATTTGTTCAGTGATGTACAAACTGTCGGTGAAAGAAGAGGCGCTCTGCTCCCTCCGGCTACTTTTTGAGGAGTTGTATTTTTTATTTATTTACATGTTTTAAGAAATGTATTCTTGTGCATTGTGCTGCTGCGCACACCAAAATTCATGAATGAATAAAGAAAAAGTGTATTTCTGCATCCTTCTCCTTTCATAATTTCCACAAGTTCCGTTCTCACTCATAAAGATCAAAATTCATCCACATGAAATCCAACTTTAGATTTCCACTAGCAAAAGATGCCCGCGCGATGCTGCGGGTTTTAAAATTGCATGAAATGTGTATCAAGCGATGAAAATAGACAGGGAACATATCAACTACCCAATTGCCAAAACACTCAAAAGGATTTACCAACATGTTCAAATATTGTAATCATCTAAACATATCATTAAAACAACAAATTAACACCAACCAATTGTCAATTGATGCCATTAGCTAATTCCTATGCTCTATTCACAAAACTTAAAATAATTAATTGAAATTTCACCCTAGAAACTCATCCCTTGCTTAACAGAACTGAAAACACCAACCAAACCACTCTATCCAAAGCAACGAAAGACCACCTGCAAAATATCAAAAAAAAACATGGCTTTAAAAAAAAGAAGAAAAAGGAAGGAAAAACAGAAAAATCGGAGAAGAAATTAGCTTGAGTATTTTAAGCATGCACAATCTTTTCATTAAACCAAAAAAATTAGCTTGAGCAAAATCTGTACGGAAAGATACCACAGGGAAAATGTATGTAATTGAGTTTCTTAAGTCTTCATTCAATGCATAAATCAGCAAAAATCAGCTTGGTAAATCAAACCCACATGAAGTTAGATTTTCAAATCCCACATATTTCCCAAACCAGTCTTCTTCAAGTTATCATAAAGTTCTAATTCATCAAAATTATCTATTAGCCTCAGCATGTAGAATGCAAGACAGCGGTCTGCTTATATACCAAAAAACAAATAGGCACACAAACACATATATTACAACTAAAATTATTACAGTTGTGGTTCATTAGGCACAAATAAATTGAGTTTAATTAATTAGCACCACAATAAATAAGTTAATAATCTGAAGCCACCATAATACCAGGTTCACATGATTCCTTAAATCTTAAACCTAAAAATTGGTTAGAATATTACCTGGAGAAGTTTTATGTGCTGGTTCCACCTTCAGTTTTTGAAGCTGACCAGGAAAGAAAATATCAACCTCATTCAATGTAATGTGAGAACAAAAACTCAACAAAAGTACTTGCAGCACAAAGTGCTTCAAAATTTACCTAAACTGCAAGTTCAATAAGAAAGAAGTCTTCTGCACCACCAACCAGAAAAGCATTTGGAAAAAGAGGAAATTGCCTTAAGAAGCTCCCGAGTTTTTCAACTGCATGAATGAACACATTGGCTCCTCAATCAATGTCATGGCTAGAATGATAGTTATCCACATCAAGTAAAAAGTTCCCTGCAAAAGTTTTTAAAAAAAAGCATGAACTCCTGACCTCCAGGGATTTTATTCAACCGTTTGGGCTCCAAAGCAACATCCTCAAGAAGATACTGAAATACAATGTGAGGTAAAACAACGCAAAAATGTAATGAATATTTCGTAAAGTTCTTCAACAAAAGCATATAAATGTCATCTTTATGAGGGCTCATACACGAAAGAGGGATTGAAATCGCCTTTTATTTGATTGAGTATCAATCCTGAAAATATGCAGAGAGTGCCATTAATAAGTTTGTTAAGCTAAATGGATAATAAATTATAAATTGTGTGCAAGCACAAATTAAACCTAGTAACTTTCTTTTCGGTTACAATTAAACCTAGTAACTTTGAAAAGGAAGAAAAAGAACAAATTTGATTATCCAAATATGGTATTTGTCATTATATATATGGATAGGAGCAGCCAGAAGACGAATGCTATTTGAAAAACAACAATATAATATTTGACATATAATCATATTCTCTGTTTCATCAGTCATTCAAATCTTCCCTTTCAGAAAGCCAATTTTAAACAGAGTAAATAAAGTCTAAAAGGTTAATTTCCTTGACAATACCTTTACCAGTCAAAATCCGTCTAATTTTGTGCCGTAGCCGTAGTGGGGTGGGCTTAAACACACATTAGCTTCACCTGCATGGAATGGATCAAAATCTTAACTTATTCTAATCCTAACCAATTTTTGACAAACACCTTCTCCGCTACTTGAGCTAATTCCCAGAGCATACACCGAAATTATTTTTGAGTAAAAGCAAAAACAACCTGGCAAAGGGTTTTAAGGTAAATCTGAAGTAAATCTAGATACGCGAATCTCTTATTTATAAGTCACATGTATAATGTATTAGATAAAACTAAATATTTGCAATCATTCATAAATTAAATGTATCAAGTAAATCTGAATAAACATGACTATGAGTAAACCATGCGTATATGGTAAATAAAAATTCATGAAATGAAGTGGAAAACTCATGTACCTGACGGATAACAGTGGCGGATATGCACATTGTGGATGATAACATTGCTTATGAACTGCAATGTGATGCAACCACCGCCCACAATGTGGACATTGGCTCCACGGCGATCAAGGGTCTTGTAGCTGTTGAAGATAAGCTCTTGGGAGAGCTTGATGAGCATGTTGCTAGGGAACACAATCCAGAGAGGCTCAGTCTCTATCACAGCATATCTCAGAGTGTTTGGCCTTGGATTCACAGCATCATCATTAGAAGAGTCTGTGACAATATAATACTCACCACCTTTGCCTCCAAGAGCATATTGGCCAAACTCAATTGCACAATCTGCTAAGCTCTGCCCTGTTGTTTGGCCAATTTGAGTCACATTCCCAACAGTCATCTATTGGGTTTCTGTTAGGCATGAAGAGTCCTGGTATTTTTGGGTTCCTTGCAGCATTTGCCTTCTTGCCAAAGAAGCATAAACCTTCCTGAAAAATAAAGGGAAAAAAGAAGTAAAGATTGATAACTCAGATCTACAAAAGGCTGAGAAAGAGAAGAAAACAGAGGAGGTAATTAAAGCTACGTATTTACCTATGAACTTCTTGAACAACTTCTTCTGGGTTGGGATATTGGCCACCCAATTGCACATAGGAGGTAATTAAAGCTATGTATTTGCCTTCTTGAACAGAGGAGATAACTCAGATTCATTCCTATAATATATCTGTACATTGCATAAAAACGTACTATGAAAAAAAAAAATTGTTTTGGACAGAGACCTCAGAGTAAAAATTAAAAAAGAGAGGAAAAACTTATCACCTTAGGGAGAACTGATTTTGGAAAATTGGAACCCCAATACAAAAGAAAGGTTTGCAATTTTAGAGACACATGTGAGAGCCCAAAATTCATCAAAACGCAACACTAAAGCCAAGAGGAGCCTTTATTCAGCAAAGTGGAGGCTCCAATTTTGAAGGAAAAAAAAAACAGAAAAAAAGAAAAGAAAACATACGTCTCCAATTCAACTGGTCATTTTGAGGGGGTGCCTCTGACACAGCCTCCTTCACATCTGCTACCAAAGCCAAACATCAAATACAAAATACGATTCAAATGATCAAAACAAAATTAGAAAAAAGCGAAATAAATTTGATAAAAGATCAAAGGTGGAGACCTTTGGCAACAAATTGGATTTCGCCAGGAGGAGATTTGAGGAGGAACCACTTCCCCACCGCAAAACAACATTGACTACATTAGACACTGACATATAATCAAAATGGGTACAAATTTATTAATTAGAAAAAATAAAATATACGGCTGAGAGAACAAACCTTATTAATGGCAAGCACTTGGCCATTGCTCTTCTTGATCTTCTTCAGCTTCCTCAGGAAATACTTAATCCAAACAAATCAATCAACAATATTAAGTTTAATCCAAAATTCCCCACTGTATATTTGGGATCACAAAAGCCGAGCTAAGGCTAAGGATTATACCAAAACTTTGACTTGGCGCGAACCTCATTAGTGGCCCAGAGCTTCATTCGGTAAATCTTGGGGTGTTCATCAGATGCCGTAGGGAGCTTCCACCCAACAACCTGGTGGAACTGCAACACAAAAAAGACACTGTTAATTGCAGCTTTACCATTTGACATGCCCTAAGAGAAATATATCACAAAAAAACAAATACCAAATTAAATGGAACCTAAGAAACTGTGAAGATAATTTCTAGATATTTGTTTACCAAATTTCATACAACAATCCTCCACTTAAACTGAATTTACAACAATACTAAGAATTTGTATGCATATTACATATGCAATATTTGGCTAATCCATTTCACCAGTAGCCATATATTTAACTAAATAAACTATGTCTAAAACCAAATGGGTATTCTTCAAGAATAAAACCAACCTTCTTGAAGCATATCCATCTAAGTTATAATATGCAGCGGAAAAGAGAATAAAAAGAACCCCCTAGCATCCCAGGACCCTAACATGGAAAAAAATGCATAATTTAGAATTCTGTAACAGAAATTGTCTCATTAAATTAAACAGAAATAAAAAACAGTGAATTTAAGGTTGAGATGTAATCAACTTATTGAAAAAAAAAATTGAGGATGAGAAAACGATTGACAAACCTCTTTGCTAGTCCAAATGTAGAACCCTACTTCGTTTTTTCTTGTAGCACCTTCAAAGTCAGTCAACATTCTGTGTTGTCCTACAAAAGATATTTACGAACACAGAACGTCATAAAATACCTTTATTGTAAATTTCTTCAACACAAAAAATCCAGAACCAAAATATTTGACGAAATTCTATTAAAAGAAAAAAAAAACTGAAATTAAATAGAGGGAGAGAAAACATTGTATACCGCAACTTCTGGACATATACACTGGCTCTGTCCCACAACAGTAGCAAGGGCAATGGCAAGCCTTTATTCAAGCACAAACAGTCAGCTGCCATTACCAATTTAAAAGCCTGTTCAATCCCATCACAGGGGAGAAATACAATCAAAATTAATAAAAGAAAAAGAAATTGAAATACAGTGGAGGTGATTAAAAGATGCAAACCTTGTTTCTATTTCAAAGTCCACGAATAGATGTAATTGCACCATTTTGTTGTGGTCATGCAATGCACACAGTCATCAGCTTCACCCAAGCAACTCTGTGTGCCAATTAAAATCCACCATGAACCAATCCATAAGCTCAAACATAGAACCCAATCATATGATAAACCATCACACAAAAAGGCTTAATTTTGGTCCAAAAGGGCAATTCGAGGATATGGTTCTTACTTGAAATGCTTTGGTGAGGTTGCAAAATCACCTTTTTCCTCATGCTCAAACCCTTCAACAACCAAAAAACAATGAAAGGAAATTTTCATTGTAATTCCAAGCACATGCAAGAAAGTACAAAGGCACCAAATTTTCAATCCAACATAATTATAGAACAAAGACTCAAACTTTTGCCTTTATGTCCTTGAGTTTCCACAGAAACCCATGTGATTTCAATAAAAAGTACTAATGTTATTAAGTGGGTGACCTCAAACACTCTTATAAGCATAATTATTGAACTCCTACCTACAAAACAACAGTAAAATGTTTAAAAAGATGAAATTTTCTATTTTTTTCTTGCATTTTCTTAGCAAACAAACGGAGGGTAAGTAGGTTTCTACATATTTTATACAGTGTTAAATCCGATTTTTTGTTTGAATGATCTTATATCTTTACCTTCCAACTGAGAGATTGGTCGATCAGTTAGAATATCAGCTCCCAATAATATTTCCTTTTAGATTCAAATATATATTAAGCTCCTAGGGTTCATTATTCACATGCTCAAATAGAGAGAGAGAGAGAGAGATCTTGCCTGCTTAATAATTTTGTGGTTAAGGAATCATAATTCTGATCTTGTTTATAACATCTATTAGAATTATAATTCTAATCTGGAGTTATAAAAAATAAATAATAAATAAAAAAGCAGGAGTGTATAACCACAGGCAAACAGAATATCATGAGCCACACAGACATCAATTACCAGATTGATGAGCAGACTTGGGTTCTCATATTGATTACTCCAGTTCTTTTTCCTTAGATCTTCCTCCCTATAACGACAAACCAAACTCAATTTCTGATTTACTTCTCAATTTTCGACATGACAAATGAATAAACCAACCTAGAAAACCAAAAGAACGTTAAAACGAACCTTTTTTTTTATGAAACCCAGAAATCCTTTGAGCTAAACCCGTGCGATGAGAAGAAGGATGAAGCAGCTGGAACGGCAACACACGAACGCAACATCTGAGAGGAAAACCGATGAGATAAAGACCAAAAGGGCGGCTGGATTTGCAGCGCCTCCCCAAACGAAAATCAACACCCCTCACGCATACAGAACAGTGAACTCTGATCTTCCATGGCTGCCCCCAACCAGCCCAACCAACTGGTTTGAAACGGACTGGAAAGCTGAGAGCGAACAAAAGGGGTGCACAGTGAACACCTTTGGTCTCCGGGTTTTGCACACACACTCTAATTTTCACGCCGGACTGAAAGCGGTGCAAATTGTGGATGGGAACAATGTTCATTGTGCTATCAATTTGAAGAAAAGAAATATATGCCCTTCGTTAGTATAAAGATGCATACAAAATTATTGCAGAAAATAGAGGAATGTTTAATCATGTATGAATAGAAGCTGAAACCTGATAGTAAATTTTGAAGAACATCTTTGTACACTATGTTTTTAGTGTATTTATTTGGCACTTCTTTATTATTATCTATTATGATTTTGAGGCCTTCTCTAGACGTAGCTCTAGATAATGCGACATAAAGCTGTCCATGAGTGAAAACAGGTTGGGGAAGATATAACCCAACTTGTTTTAAAGATTGACCTTGACTTTTGTTTATTGTCATAGTATAGCATGGCCTAATTGGGAATTGGCGCCTTTTAAAAATGAAAGGCCATTTGTTTTCTGTTGCTGAAAGAATGATCCTAGGTATAAACACTTTGTGGCCAATGTGGCTACCAGTGAGTATTTTTGCTTCAATAACTCTATCAACCATTTGGGTCACAACTAATCTTGTTCCATTACATAAACCTGAAGATTGATTTAGATTTCTCAATAACATAATAGGCATGCCGATTTTTAAAGTCAAACTATGTTCAGGCAAACCATTGAATTCAAGTTGATTGAGAAATTCTGTGGGATACATCATACAAAGGTTTTCAAAATTGGTTGATGATGAACATAAAGAATCTGAACTCAAATAAACGCGTTTTTCTCCGGGCAATAAGTCTATTGCATAATTATTTATCTCTCTCAGGAGAATTCCTAGCTGTAATAATGGCTCGTTCCCTTAAATATGCAAAATCGGCAAAATTTTCGTCAAAATCTGGGTAAGTTGCCAAAAAGATTGATTGAATAGGATCTATGTATGATTGAATGAGTAAATCTTGAGGAATTTCAATCCAAGGTGCCTCTTCATCATTTGGATCGTCAATATCAACTATCTGGCCATTTCCAATTCGAAGAATCCAAGCAGCAAACTCACTTGTTTTCTGTTTTTCTTCACTATTCAACCCTTTTTTTGATAGCCTCATGTTTTCTTTTAAACAGAATATTTTAAAATAAGGCCATAGGTAAGAGCTATTAAGAGACGCATCTATGATTTCTTCTCTTGTTCCTCCTGGAATAACTGGTAATATTTGTCTAAAATCACCACCTAGCAAAAAAGGCTTGCCACCAAATGGAGCATTTTGATTTGAATCATTGAGATGCGATAAAATGTCACGAAGTGATTTATCTAATGCTTCAAAACAATGTTTATGATTCATAGGAGCTTCATCCCAAACAATCAGTTCAGCCTTTTCAATCAATCTGGCAAGATGAGTTGATTTTTTAATCTGACATGTTGAGGAATTGGTAACAATTAAGGGAATCTTAAATCTAGAGTGAGCTGTTCTACCTCCTGGCAATAATAATGATGTTATTCCTGATGAAGCAACAGCTAAAACAATCTTGCCTTCAGATCTAATTTTACTTATTATAGTATGCCACAAAAAAGTTTTTCCAGTTCCTCCATGGCCATGAACAAAAAAAAGGCCTGGTTTTTTTTCATTCACAGCATTAATCACAGAATCATATACATCTCTTTGGCCTTTGTTCAACTGTGTTATCAAAATTGAATGTTCTTTTTCTAAATGATGAACATCATAATTTAACTCTTCTCTTAGCAATTTAATTCTAATTTCTGACATTTTATGTTCATCAGGCATAGGAAGATAATGATCTTTTAAAGAGCTAGATGATGCGTTAAAAAGTTGTTCTAATTCAAACAAAAGCGAATTTTTTAATTCAGATTCTGACAAAATAAGATTTGGCATTAGAAAAGCTTTTTGTAGTTTGTACAAAATGTCATCACACATATTTTGCCAATGAGTATCAAAAAGCAATTGAGGATTTCCAACATCACAAAACAAAATGATTGTAACAAACAATTGTCTTAGTTGAGAACATGAGGCTGTGTCCACAGCATTTGCTAAGGCCTCAATCCATTCTTTATCATCTCCTAACAAACCAAGGCATTTGCATGCAGCCTGATATGACGGATGTATGATACCATCAATAGTTTTGATGTGATCAAAATCTAAGGCACCTTTTTGCAAATTCAAAAGCATTCTCAAGTAATACAATTCACCAGATGCAGGATGTACATAGGCTATTCTACCTATTGATCTCCCTTTTTTCCTAGGTTTCCAAATTTTGTTGCGAGAATCCCATACAAATTTTGTAGGGAATTCTGCATAAGTCAATGTTCGCGATTCAGGAAACATTTGGTTTGCTTTAAACCAACTTGTTAGCATTGTATCTTCAATACCCTTTTGGCTAACAATTGATTCAAGTGATTGATCACCATTAAAAACAATATTTTGTTCTAAAGGCAAATGTATTGATAATCGTTCAACAGCAGGCTCTCTAGAATGAATAGGGTATTGAAACAATCTCCAAACGGCTTCATATGGAGATATGTATCTACAATTAAGATAAGCTAATATCTCATCCTCTGGCTTGTCTTGAAAAACTACTCTAGCTCTATCTGAACCTTTGTTTATATATTTAAAAAGATATTTTATAAGCATTGATTGGCAACATGATTCAACATTTATGTGAGCGTTGTACCTCAATAATAGTTCTGAATTGTAAGGCACCACAAAGCTATTGTCAACCTTTATTCCATTTTTTAACACAAATTTTGTTGGATCTTCACGGCGCCTATATGTAGGAAAACCATTTTTTTCAAAAACTGATTGACTCTTGTATTGTTTGGGAAAAGATTTAGAACACACACCACCCCGCATGCAGGGAGAATTACGGTTGATTTCCCCGCAAGGACCGTGGATCATGAATTGGTTTACAATATCATAAAGCATAGGATCCACATCCTTGTCTGGTAATTCAGCAGAAAATGATGGAATCTATATCTACTGCTGAGAAGCATTTATAACCTTGTTTCAACCAGACCAACATATGACAATGAGGCAATCCTCTTTTTTGGAACTCGACCGTGCAAATTTCTGTTTGTGATGAGGGCAACAAATACAAAAAAACCTAATAAGTTTTATGATCATTAAAAAAATCTAAGAAACTTAAGATAGAAGAAATTATGAGTTTGAAAAATTCACCTGCCTCAACTTCTCCAAAAACTTTTCCTGATTTGATATAACTGATCATATCATCAAGCTTCATTTTAAACACTCTAGAAATTAGATCAGGTCTATCCTCTCCTTTGTATCCAGGCTTGGTATCAAGTTCTCTAACAATTTCAGGCCATTTGACATTACAGGTGAAAGTTATAAACAAATCAGGATTACCATAATGCCTACAAATTGCCATAGCATCTTGGTAGTTATTAAGCATGTATCTAGTACTTACAGTATATGAGCTAGGCAATATCACTTTTTGTCCCACATTATTGGCATCACTATCACCCTTTGAAATTGCATCATAAATACCTTTATAAATCTCACTTCTCAAATTTTTTTGATTTTTTCTAATGTAATCCAATCGATCTTCTTCAAGTGTTGCATAAGAATCTACTAAAAACTGTTGGAACAATCTTCCACCTTTTAACAATGTATCCAATAAAGGCCCTCTTTCCTGAATCTGGTAAGCTATGAAAGCTCTCATAGGCACCCTTCCTCTTTTGGGCTCATGACCTTTGTAATCATTGCTCCATTCTAAATCAGGTCTATAGCCATCTTCGCCATAAGGGAAAAGAATAGGATATTGCAAAGACATGAACTTTGGATTTAATTTTGTGATGCGTTTCAACTCTCCAGTTTTCAACTCTATAACAATATCTCTATTCGAATCAAAAAGGCCTATATCTCCCACAACCAAACCACCAATTTCATCACATGTCGGTTGTTCATATTGTTTACTATCATCTGCCCTGCGGCCCAATAATCTCAGTTTCAAAGAAGTAAGAGAACCCCTTTCAAATTTATCCCTGACTGTTCCAAAAAAGTTTTACCAATTCATTTGATTCATCAAACATCCTAATCAGACCTTGAACAATGTCTTCATCAAGCTTTTCATTCTTTTGTTTACAATTAACAGCGTTAAGGCGATTCGTTGTTTCATTATGGGTATCATATATGTAAAGCTGAGCAAATTTTGGACATTCACCTTCAAGGGGTAACAAAGAACCCATTAAATGATGAACTTGACCACTAATTTTAAAAATGTAAGGACTTGGTCCATTGTTAATTGAGTGATCAACTTTGGCTCCCATTGAAGTAAATGCAAACATAGAATTATAGGCCCTGATATTCTCTCTAAACAGCAAACTTTTTGGGCCTTTACCCGGATCAAGTAAATTTTCTAAAAAAGGAGGTGTTGGCTTTGAAATCGGAAGTTTGATCTTTCCTTAAACCCTAAACCCTAAACAAAGAGTAAAAAGAGGCTCATTGGCTGCATTTGCTTTTTTAATAGATTCTTTGAACCAAAAAAGTGCACCACAATAAATGCACTTATAATTTTTATCTTCCAAATCCACATACTGTTCCATCGTTCCTACAAAGAAAGGAAACGTAGAACATGGCAAAAAGAGAAAAAAAAAATAAGACAAATGTACCCCATGAGTAATATAAAGATAGGGTTAAAATTTAACAGAGGAAAAAACGTACTTTGCCTCTTCCTCTATAAAAAATGCTTGACCCCTATTCATCTAATTAGAAGTGTCAAATGAAATCTCTTCTCTTGTTGTTTGACTTGTGTTTATGTGACGATAGCAAAAATTCTCCACTATGAAAGCTCTATTGGAAACTCTGGTTCCAGAATTTTTTTTGGCTTGATGTTTACACTCGGTATTAGTGTAACAAACATTTTCATGACAGATTTGTGTACCACTTGAAGTGGCAGAAATATGGGTTTCCTGTGTTCTAGTCTTTTTCTGGTTTTTGCAATCCTTTTAGACATGATTTTCAAAAATTACAAATTCCAAGCAACAGATCAATAGCTGGAAAGAAAAAAAAAACATGCATGAGTTAAATTATAATAGTTTTATTACATCTATAGCCTAATCAAGCAAAATGGACACACACCAACAGGACTGCAGCAATAAAAATAAGAATTTTCAAACAACACAACATATGAAAACGAATTAAATACAATTTCTATAGCCTAATCAAGCAAACCATATAAGCAATAACATCACAATGATAGAAATAACAATTTTCAAAGACACAATATCTAAAAACCAATTAGCCACAGTTGATATGCATGACTTCTTCAAAAGACGAATAGAAAACTGACCTTGTCTCTACCAGCAATGAGAAGAGCTACCAAACAGTCTAAAAAACAGTTATACAGCACCTGTAAAAAACACAAAAACCGAAAATTCAGTTTCTTCTTCTCATAAGGCATATAATCCTTTTTTTGCTTTTGAAAATTGTTGAAGTCTATTTTTGTATGGTTTCCATCTTTCTTTAGGACTTGAAGAAAAAATAAGAGGCACACACTTATCCCAACCAATTGTCAATTGACACCATTAGCTAATTCCTATGCTCTATTCACAAAACTTAAAACAATTATTTGGAAATTTCAGCCTAGAAACTCACCTCTTGCTTAACATAACCGAAAACACCAACCAAACTACTCTATCCAAAGCAACAAAAGACCACCTGCAAAATATCAAAAGAAAGGAAGAAAAAACAGAAAAAATGGCGAAGAAATTAGCTTGTGTATTTTATACATGCACAATCTTTTCATAAAACCAAATTTTTAGCCTAAGCAAAATCTGCAAGGCAAGAAATCACTCAAGACTACCCAAATTAATGTGTTTTGGGCAAAGAAAAACACTGTAAAAGCACGGGAAAATGGTTGTTTAAATGATCCTAGATGCATATGAAACAAAGAATATAAGATCAAAAGTTACTGGTCTAAACAATCAAAAGTTACCTATGCAAAAGTCACCCTAAACAATCAAGATTTTTTTTATATTTTTCAATTCCATTTTTCTGTTTTTCCCCTTTTCCCCTTTAAACAGATATCAAAATTTCATACTCTAATTCAACAATTGAGTCACCTCAAAGTCTTTTCTAACAATCTAAAGATCAAGCTCCAATTTGTCCTAAACATATATGTCTAAAAATCAACCCAAAACATCAATCAAATGAAACCAAAGGCAGCTACATCTCATTTTTCATGTTCAAAAAGCTCCTTAAAAAGAAAAAAATTCAAAAAGCTTCAGCACACGAAAAGGCATTAATATATAATCAAAAGCAACATCATATTGTTATCACTCTTATCAACAACCTCTCCAAATACATCATATCTTCCATAAACTAAAAGGAAAGTAAAAAATATTAATATGTATGTAAGCACAGATCATACATGAAACAACTTGTCATTGGTTCAAACCACATAAGAATTACTTCGCTTCATTTACAGCTGTACAACCACAGCAATTAGTTCAAATTTATCCCAACCAATTGTCAACTGATGCCATTAGCTAATTACTATGCTTTATTCATAGAACCGAAAACAATAAATTGGAATTTCAACATAGAAACGCACCTCTTGCTTAACAGAACCAAAAACAATCACCAAACAGCTCTATCTAAAGCAGCAAAATGACACCTACAAAACATCAAAAGCAGACATGGTTAAGAAATAAGAGAAAAAGCAAGAAAAATCGAAAAAATGCAGGTTCTGATTTTCTAGTCCCAAACTGTCCAAATATGTTTTTCTTTGCAATGTTTTTATATGAGATGCCTTAACTTCGTTAGTCCACTTCTAAAACAAAAGAAAAATCCTGGAAAACAAAAACAAACAGAGAGATAGAAGAAAACAGAATATCAGCCATCATCAAAATCCAAAGCAAAATCAAGTCAAACTTCAACTAACAGATCAATAGTTGGGAAGGGAAAAATACATTCATGAATTAAACTATTATTTCTTAATTACATCTATAGCCTAATGAAGCAAAATGGACACACACCAACAAAATTATGATTGAAGAAATAAGAATTTTCAAACAACACAATATCCAAAAACTAATTAAACAGAGCTTCTATAACCTAACCATGCAAAACAGATGTAATCAATAACATTAAATGACTGTGTGACTCCATGATACCACAAACAAAAATTAGTGCAACCCCAACTCCTCTTACACCTCCAAACCTCAACAAAGAAGCTCTCTGTATGGTCAAATTTTATCTCCATTGAAATGTGTTTAGTGTTCTAACATGACATCACCAAATCAGTAAATATTACACAAAATTAGTCTAAAAAAACATGAACAGAAAAACAAAAATAAAATAAGAAAGTAAATATTAACAACAATAGATCATTACACAATTTGTGTAATTAGTGCCACATGCGCTACATCTTTGGCAGTGTTTTGATATGTAGCCAACCTTCTAAAAAAAATCTCATCCTCATTGTTAAAAATTGATGATCTTTTCCCACTTTAAAATTATTTCCACTACGAATTGAAAACAAAAAAAAAATTATTAAGAAAAAGTTCTTTCACTAACTGTATTGCAATACATAACACAACAATTTCTTTTGTTTCCATATAATATCCTAATTTCCTTTGTTTCCATGGCAAATTGGCATTCTTCAAATAAGGAAAAGCTAGAGAACAATTTCATTAAGTAGAGTCTCAATTGCATTGCATTGAACACTTTTTTTTTTTTTTTTTTTTTCTGGTTTAATCCAAAAGAAACAGAAAGGAGGGGAAATATTATGCAGATAAGATTCTAAAGTCTCTGACTGACATATAATAAAAAGACACCGAAAAGCATTATCCTGAACTGAAAGCTTTCAATTCCCATATCTATATCAAATTCCAAAAAGTCCAACTTCTAAAAACAAAATACATAAAAACCAACCCATGAATCAAAACAGCATAAAAAATAGCCCCCCCAAAAAAAACAGAGAAAATTGCACCAATATCCATGATCCATCCATTTATAGTTACTGTCACTCTATATATTAGCTTGCTTTCAGAGCCTTCAACTGTCGAATGAACATCAAACCACTAAAAGAAAGAAAGTCTCTTGACAAAAAATCTCCCAGTCAACAAACAAATTCTTCAAATGAAGACCAAAATATTTGTTAAAAAGTTTACGGCATGCATACCTGAAGACAAACAATGCAACGGACAACCAAGGGACAAATCTTTAATTCAAAATTTCCAATTATTGAATTGGTGGTGTTTTGCTGTAGAAACGATGAAACGTTTGCAACAGAAGAGTACGAATGGATGGGCAAATAAGGAAGAGAAGAATGATAAACCCAAATAACATGATTATTAACTCATAGACAGAAACCCCAATAATAAAAAAGAAAAAAGACAATGAATGAAAACCAAATTCAATAGAGGTTAAGAAAAAAGAACTAACCACAAAAGGAGGAGATACCCAGTTGCTCACACGATGAAAGCCGAAGCTGATGAGTTCAAAACAACGATCAGAGATGGAGATTGATTTTCGAATTGGAAAAGAAGAAGGCAAGAAAGTTGTCTGTTAATTTCAAAACAACGATCAAAGAACTAACCAAAGAAGAATCCAAAAATTTCAATTCTCAAAATATATATGTTAATTGATGAAATAAACACCAAAAGATGCGCTAAAAAGGTGAGGTGATGCATACCCGAAGACAAAGGATGCAAGAGTTCGCAGCCAAGAGAGATAGAAGATGCCTGAAGGTTGTAGAAGAATCTCTATCACAACAAACAGACAATTTCATAAACCTAAAGAGCCGCTGGATTCGCAGCTCGCCTCCCCAAATGAAAATCAACGGCCACCAAAGCATCTCCAAGAGAGAACAGAAATCTTCCATCGCTGCCCCCAACCAGCTAGTTCGAAATCAACTCATGCTCTGAGTGAACGCATCGTTCGTTGGGGAAGAAAGGCTGAAGGAGAAGGGGCAAAAAGGGAAGAGCAGAAAAGACTAAGTGGAGGGCATGTTCGGAAATTCACTGGAAAGAAGAGAAAACAAAACGTGTAACAACAGTTAAATGAGGGGCAAAACCGTCACGTCACTATTGCTAAGCTACAGTCTAAGAACAGTGAAATCGATGGATTCAGTTTTAGTATATATATAATTTCCAAGTTAAAATAAATCGACTTCCCTGAAGCTGGGAGTTAAAAATAAATCAACTTTATATCGATCAACTGTACAGCTTGATGATGATCAAACAGATTGATGCCGCTGATTTATTATTTTTGAACAGCACTACCCTAGTTCATTACAGACAAATTGTTCAGCTCATGCCTCATTCACCCCACGAGTTCCATGACAAAGGACTAATTATATTTTAACTTTTCCACTGTTTGCAAATTAGATTGAGAGCTGTACGCAACAACATATGTACAAACAAAACACAGTTAAGAAAGAGAAACAGAGAAAGAACCAAGTTGTACATTCTTATTATCCAATTAAATTCTCGTTAAGGTATTTAGATTATACTCATTCTAATTACCGGACTCTATGAGCCCGGATGTTCAAAGTCTCTCCCTTTATTTCGTCCCCAAAAAAACGTTTCTTCCTTTATGACAGATCCTAAATAAACCAAACAGTGAAGCATTAAAAGTTGAAAGTAACTGTCAGTAACTATTCATTAATCATAATCAAACAGTTAATAATCTCTTTGATGAACCTAACACGGATGCATTGCACAGTATTTTATCGTTAAAGGTAGTAGCTTTTGATAAGATACTATATCGCAAAGAAACAAAAAAAGGGTGGTTTCTTGTAGAATTTGATTTGATAGATAATATAATTAACTAACCGCAATCTATATTGGTTGGTCTAATCCAATAATTCCATCAGGTGACGCGTACCTTATATTAGTATAAATTGACTAAATGAGATTAGAATCGAAATAATATATAATTAGTGTTAAATCTAATCTAATATAATATAATCTCTACAGCGGTTTTGTTAATTGTAGCAAAAGACTGTGTTGCGCTTAATTTGCTTTTTCTCATTTTTGCAGTTGGGAAAGTTGGATTGGAATGTTGAATTGAAGAAGAAGAAGCTTATCTGAAACTCAAAAGTCTGAAATACCTTAACAAAGAAGGTTGCACGTGCCACGCACACGTATGCTGCGTCGGTTCTGTTCTGTTCTGTCTGTTCTGCTTCCACCAGGCATCAGCTCTTCGTCTTCTTCCCTGTCTCAATCACGAAGCAACACCAATACGCGCTAATTTCTTATTAGATTGCTTACCATTTTTATGAAATTCTTATTTCTTAAAAAAGGTCTGAGCTTTTACGTATTTGCCTAATTTATCCTCCCAATTTCTCACTCTAAGTTCCAGTCTTTGATCCAGAATCTCACTCAATTCAATACTCAAAACTCTCAAAATCCCCAAATCCACGTCCCTAAAACCCAGAATTTGGGTTTTGTGTTGACCCAATACGATTCTGCAACCAATATCCAACTAGGGTTTTATATCTGTGATGAGTTTTGCCTCTTCAAGATGGCTGCTAATCCCCCGTTTCTTCTCCACCTTTTCATTTTCAACCTATTGGCCAGTTTCACCATAAACCCTAGTCTCTGCGCTGATTTAGACGATGAATTCTCGGTTCTCGGCTTCGGTTTCGATCAGTTTCAGGGAGACTACACGCCTCCTTCGCCACCTTCGAGTCCGCCGCCACCTCACCCTCCACCGCTCTCGTGTCAGGGGGGTCTTAATGGAATTGGGTCTCTGGACACCATTTGTGAGCTCAACTCAAGCTTGATTCTTGAAGATGATGTGTTTATAGAAGGCAATGGGAGCTTATATATACACCCTGGTGTTAATTTGAGCTGCCCACTATTGGGTTGCTCAATTGTGGTTAATATTAGTGGAGAATTTAGTTTAGGTAGCAATTCAATGATTATTGCAGGTTTAGTTTCGGTTAGTGCTTCAAATGCAAACTTGTCAATAGGGTCAGTAATAAACGTTACGGCATTGGCTGGTGCACCCCCGCCGCAGACTAGTGGCACCCCAGAGGGTGTGCAGGGCTCAGGTGGAGGGCATGGTGGGAGAGGTGCTAGTTGTGTGACCGATAATACGAAGCTCCCTTCCGATGTTTGGGGTGGGGATCCATATGCATGGTCATCGTTGGATGAGCCCGTGAGTTATGGGAGTAAGGGTGGCACGACTAGTAAGGATGAGAAGAATGGTGGGGAAGGAGGTGGAAGGATTTGGTTGGAGGCCAGAAGTTCAATTGATGTTGGTGGGAGTGTTTTGGCTGATGGTGGTGATGGTGGGATTAAGGGTGGGGGAGGGTCTGGAGGCAGCATATTTATCAAAGCTTATAGAATGTAAGTTCTTTACCTGTTGCTTGTTTAACTTGGAACAATGACTCACTAATACTTATGCCAATTTTTTTTTTGTTGAAAAGGACTAATACTTGTGCCTATTAATATGCTCAATCATGAACTCAGATGCTATCAGCTTGTGTTGTTCTTCCATTGCATAACTACAATTATTTTTCTGTGGAGAGCAGGACTGGAAGTGGCAGGATAAGTGCAGTGGGGGGTAATGGATTCGCTGGAGGAGGAGGTGGAAGAGTTTCCATCAAAGTTTTCAGCAGGCGTGATGATACAGATATCTCTGCTCATGGTAAGTCAAATATTATTCTTTGTAATATATTTTTGTATATAAAAGAAGTTGTTTAATTTTCTCTTTTGTAATCTGTAGAGAAAGAACTTGCTTTTGAAAGAACCGTTGGAACTCCTTTGATTTTGTACATTAATTCTGGCATATTAGTGATGTTCTGCTTCTTCTGGCAGGGGGAAGGAGTTTAGGCTGTCCTGAAAATGCAGGCGCTGCAGGGACATATTATGATGCTGTACCTCGGAAACTTATTGTCAGTAATCACAACTTGTCCACACAGACTGACACGCTTCTGTTAGAGTTTCCTAAACAGCCACTTTGGACCAATGTTGATATAAAAAATCAGGCCAAGGCTTTGGTTCCTTTGTATTGGAGCCGTGTTCAGGTAATTGAAGAACTAACATTTATTGCTTTGTGCTGAAGGGGTTCTTCTTGTCTTAATGTGGATATTCAAAATAAAAAACATGCATTATAAAGTTTGAATTATGTTGAAATTGTAATGCATTGTACAGGTTCGAGGTCAAATTCGTTTATCATGTGGTGCAGTTTTGAGTTTTGGTCTTGCACATTATGCTTCATCAGAGTTTGAGTTAATGGCAGAAGAGCTTCTGATGAGTGATTCTGTTGTCAAGGCAGGTGGCAGATTTACCATTTTTCTTTCTTTCGATTCTTACTTTTTTTCTTTCTAGAATTTCACGTTTCTTGCATATCTGACCAGCTAGGCACAGATAAATTGGGGGTGGGAGTGGGAAGGAGAACATGAAAAAATAGATAAAGGCATGCACATCTCATACGTTGTAAGACTTTAACATTTGAGTGTCTTCTTTCTTTTCCTAATAAATTCAGATATTTGGGGCTCTTCGAATGTCTGTCAAAATGCACTTGCTGTGGAATTCTAAAATGCTTATAGATGGTGGCGCTGATGCACTTGTGGCAACATCCTTGCTTGAGGCAAGCAATTTAGTGGTTCTCAGGGTATGTTGAAACTTGAGCCTTAATTTTTCACCTAAAATAACAAGTAATATAATATTATGTTGTTTATAGTATCAAGTCATGCTTCCGTAATTGGTTGTCAGGGGTCGTCTGTGATACATTCTAATGCAAATTTGGGAGTTCATGGACAAGGTTTCTTGAATTTGTCTGGGCCAGGAGATCTGATTGAAGCACAACACCTGGTTCTGTCTCTGTTTTTCGGTATCTATGTAAGCTACGTATTTATTGCGTAGTTTTTAAAAATTCACCAATTTTTAAATCCATGTTTTACAAGTTTTGGGATTACGATGCAAAGTGTTCCGTTTGTCTCTCTAAAGTTCCACCATCATATACATAGAATTGTTGGCATCTGAGGAACAATGACTTTGGCATCAGTTTTCTGTTATTTGAATTTGGAACTTTCATTGGTTTGTTAATTTCATTTTTGACATAATAAGCAAATCCAATGAGCATATATATGAAAAAAAAAAATTCTTATCCACGTGGTCTGATGTTGTTTCTTGCCATGCTGTGTGAATTCTGAAATGTACCATATGATTTGTGCCACTAATCACATATTATCTTGTTGCATTGCCATGTACATACTGAATCTACTGTTTGTAATATGAAGGTTGGACCTGGATCTTTACTGCGAGGGCCTCTGGACAGTGGCAGTAGTAATTTGACGTAAGTTTTAAATTCATAGTTCTTAGTGATGCCATTATATTTTGTTGTATTTTATTTATTTACTTTTGGTGTTGATTTTCCTTTTGGGACTGGTAGGAAACCTCAACTCAACTGTGAACTTCCAAACTGCCCCATGGAATTACTTCATCCGCCCGAAGATTGTAACATGAACTCTACATTGACCTTCACTCTTCAGGTCTCCCATTGATCCAGATTGAGAACTAAGTACTTATCTTGGTCAATTTGCAAAACTTTTATTATGGTTGAGTAGATTCCACCTTGTTTTTCTGATATATGGTTGGCTTGGCTTACTACTCCAGATCTGTCGTGTTGAAGATGTTATTGTTGAAGGCATTGTATCTGGATCTGTTATACATTTTCACTGGGTTAGAGCTGTAGAGGTCCACTCTTCTGGGGTAATTAGTGCATCTGGGCTAGGTATGTGTTTTTGCCTTATTTTTTAACAATTTGGATTGTAAGTAGCAATATATGGTTACCTAAACAATGCATTTTAAGATTTAAGGAATCTCTATTTCAATGTGTAGGTTGCACTGGTGGGATGGGTAGAGGAAAGTTTTTTGTAAATGGGCTTGGTGGTGGCGGGGGTCATGGTGGCAAAGGTGGGGATGGGTATTACGACGGAAATTTTATTGAAGGTGGTGTTTCCTATGGAGATGCTGATTTACCTTGTGAACTTGGTAGTGGCAGTGGAAATGATAGCCTAGCTGGCGCAACTGCAGGTGGTGGTATTATCGGTAAGAAATATAAGTAAACGTAAATGAAAGTTGTGGAGAAATTTTTGAAATACATTGACAATTCAACGGGTTAAACATATCTTAACTGTTAAATTCAATTTCGTTTCTCTTGATTTTCTTTTTGTGATGGATAGTTATTGTGTTGTTTGTCCTGTTCCTGAACAGTAATGGGTTCATTGGAGCGCTCACTGTCAAGTTTGTCTCTTGATGGTTCTCTTAGAGCTGACGGAGAAACCTTTGGAGAAGATTTTTTGGAGCAAAATAGTAGGACTTTTTCAAATATAGGTCCTGGTGGTGGATCTGGTGGAACTATTCTTTTGTTTGTTCAAACATTGGCACTTGGTAATTCATCTACAATCTCAACTGTTGGTGGACATGGTAGTCCTAGTGGTGGTGGCGGAGGTGGTGGTGGAAGGATTCACTTTCACTGGTCGGATATACCAGTTGGTGATGCATATCTGCCCATAGCAAGAGTGAGAGGAAGCATTGTTACTGGGTTTGTATTCTGAAATAGATATTGCTTTTCACAATTTTCATTTTGAGATATACGTGTCGCCGGTTTAGTTTCTATTCAATAATTAGATTTCTGATTATAAACAGTCTATTTACCCTCTTTCCTTCTCCTTGGCGCAGGGGAGGTTTCGGTAGAGGTCATGGTCTTGCTGGGCAAAATGGGAGTATTACTGGAAAGGCCTGTCCTAGAGGGCTTTATGGTATCTTTTGTGAGGTAGCTTCGCAAGTTATATTTGCATGATATTTTGAATTGCTTTTAAGATGTAATATGGATGCGTTCATGCTTTTATATCTAGCATAGAGTTGAGAAACATTATGTTGAATAAATTATCTTCTTGTTGTTGTTGTAGGCGCATTTGAAACATTATCTTTGATGTCAATTTTGCGTTGTTTAATTGTTCAATTGGATCTTTAATCATTTGATTCCTAGACTCTGTATCCATGTGATAAGAAGATATTGGTTCATATTGTATTTGTATACATATTTGCGCCTGTGATTGTGGGCTTTAATATGCTTTCGATGGGTTGCTTTATTTATCCTAATTATCATGTTTATGTTTACAATTTGAGCAAATTGTACTGCAGGAATGCCCTGTGGGCACTTTCAAGAATGTCAGTGGCTCTGATAGAGCCCTTTGTCATGCTTGCCCATCTCTCGAGCTTCCACATCGTGCCATATATGTTACTGTTCGAGGTATCCCTAAATTTTAGTGTGGCTACTTATTTATTTGTGCAACAGTTTTGCTATGTTTTTCAATATGCTTTATTTTAAGAAGTTTGTCATTATTTGACTTGTGAAGATCTGGAAATTGGATTGACTGGCTGCATGTTGTGGATCTTTGTTGTTGAGAGTGGTGTTACAATATTAGTGTGATTATGTTTCTCTTTGGGTAAATCAACTCTTTGACTTCATTTGAATTTTATCAGGTGGTGTTAGTGAAGCTCCTTGTCCATACAAGTGCATTTCTGACAGATATCACATGCCAAAATGTTATACAGCACTTGAAGAATTGGTTTACACTTTTGGTGGACCATGGTTGTTCAGTCTTATTCTGTTAGGTCTCCTCATCCTTTTAGCTCTTGTGCTTAGTGTTGCACGAACAAAATATGTTACTGCAGATGAAGTACCAGCTCCTTTACCTGCTCGACAGGGGTCACGTTTAGATCATTCCTTCCCTTTCCTGGAATCATTAAACGAGGTTTGCCTCAATTTCTGACTTTGGCTACTTACCGCTGTTTTTATTACTGGCATAATTATCATTTAAAAACCAAATTGGAGTGCTCTGTAATCTTCCATCGTGTTAGATGTGACAATCCTGTTGTCATTTAGGTTTTGGAAACAAATAGAAACGAGGAATCTCAGAGTCATGTACATAGGATGTATTTCATGGGGCCAAATACATTCGGTGAACCTTGGCATCTACCTCTTTCCCCTCCAGAACAAATAACAGAGATTGTGTAAGCTCTCTTTCTCCATTTGGTGTATTATGATTTTGGTGGTTGGATGCTCACTGCAAATTAATGGTGACACGACATGCCTTTGTTTAGTTATGCATATATTTCTATATTGATGCTTGATGCCTTGGGTTTGATAATTTTTGTTCATAGTTTCTTATTAACTCAAGTTGGGTAAACTTCTAGTGTTTTAAGTATTTCATTACATGGCAGATATGAGGATGCATTCAATAGATTTGTGGATGAGATTAATGGTTTAGCTGCTTATCAGTGGTGGGAAGGATCAATCTACAGCATTCTTTCTGTTTTTGCCTATCCACTTGCATGGTCATGGTTACAGAGTCGACGGAAAAAGAAGTTACAACAACTTCGTGAATATGTTCGGTCAGAATATGATCATTCTTGCTTGTGTTCTTGTCGTTCACGTGCACTGTACGAAGGGCTTAAGGTATTTCTAAAGACATCCTAACTGTCTAGTGTTTCCTTGTGCTTCTCTACATAATTTTCTTTGGACTATGAGGTTTTAGGATCTTAAGCACCTGGAACAGAAATACTATCAGCTTGCATTGTTAGCTAGATATCTATATATGAATTTTACTGAATACATATGAATGATCTACTGTTAATCTCGTGTCATTGTAGTGCTGTTGTGCAGATTTTCATTTGTTAACGTCTTTTGAAGAGTCGTTTTGAAATTATGGCTGAATTTACAGTTTTACCATCACGTTTAATGTTTTTTTTTACTGCAGGTAGCTGCAACTTCTGATCTAATGATTGCATATGTGGACTTTTTCCTGGGTGGAGATGAGAAAAGAGCTGGTCTTCCTCCCCGTCTTCATCAGAGATTTCCGATGTCTATAATTTTTGGAGGAAATGGAAGTTACATGGCTCCTTTCTGTCTTCACAGTGATAACATTCTTACTAGCCTCATGAGTCAGGTTTGCTACCGATCTATGTTTAGGGATGTGTATCATGTGAAGTTCGGTTATATCCTAGTGCTGATTATATATATAAATTAAGTTCTGATCATTATATTTGATTTTTTTCAGTGTATTCCACCTACAATCTGGTATCGGCTTGTAGCTGGTCTAAACGCTCAACTGCGTTTGGTTCGGCGTGGACACTTAAAATTAACTTTTGGTCATGTTATCAGCTGGCTTGAAACACATGCAAACCCTGCTCTTAGTGCATATGGAATACATGTAGATCTTGCCTGGCTTCAGCCTACAGCATCTGGATATTGCCAGTTTGGACTTTTGGTATATGCTATTGACAATGAAAGTATGCGACCAGCGCTGGATGGTCAAGATGCATTGTTGCCGCCAGAGCATCAGTCACGGTAACATTCTCCTCCTGATTATTTTGTTAGCAAGTTTTATACCTTAAGGCTTATGTTTCTTCGACCTGATTTGCAGTATGCCAAGAAATCATAGGGAAAACCCATTTGAACAATTGAGACTCATTGACCATTGGATGTCTCAAAAAAGCTTATCTGGAGGGATTTTACACACCAAGAGCTTAAGGATGTTTAAAGAGAGGAAAGCTATATGTTATCCCTTTTCCTTCATAGTTTGTAATGGCAAACCTGTTGGCCATCAGGTAGTGACCATGCCTACAATATACTGACTTGGTCTTTTATCATTCCTCATTCTGTAATCTGGTTGTTCTTTGATGCTATTCTAACTCTCCCTTGTTCGTATCTTTCTTTATCACAGGATCTTGTTGGTTTGGTCATCTCTATTCTTCTGTTGGGAGATTTTAGCATAGTCTTGCTCACTTTGCTGCAGCTGTATTCTATTTCACTGTTGGACTTCTTCTTAGTCTTATTTATTCTTCCTCTTGGACTACTATTCCCCTTCCCAGCTGGAATCAGTGCTTTGTTTAGTCATGGACCGAGACGGTCAGCAGGTCTTGCACGTATATATGCTTTGTGGAATATCACATCCTTGATCAATGTTGTAAGTTGTTCTGAACCCAGTGGCTTAAAAATTCAAGAGGTTCACATGAAAGGCTATTACTACAATACAAGCAGGCTATGCCCTTGTTTCAATATTTGATGGTGCGATTCCTAACATTTTGTAATGTTTCAGGTTGTTGCTTTTACGTGCGGATTGATTCAGTATACGACCCACTCGCAGAAAAAGCATTCCAACTTTCAGTCCTGGAATTTTAGCATGTAAGTTCTTAAATTAATGGCAGCAACTCTTTTATGTAGTAGCCTCATCTGTTGTAAATAGTGATTGCAGCAACTTCAATTCTCGCTAATGAAAATCCTTGTTTGCAAAATGCAGGGATGAAAGTGGATGGTGGGTGCTTCCTTCTGGTTTGGCACTGTGTAAAATTATCCAATCACGGCTCATTGATTGCCATGTGGCCAACCAGGAAATTCAGGATCACTCATTGTACAGCAATGACCCTGATGTATTCTGGCAGACATGAAGAACCTAGTTTTTGTTTTGGTTTAATTCTTTTGGTAAATATACACCTTCTATAGATATATATATTTCTTTCTTGATCCAGGTCATCTTTTAGATTGTGGCCTTTTTTTCATTATATATATATATATATATATATAAAGAAAAGAAAAAAGAAAAAAGCCCTTACATATGGCATTGTTTAACCCGGGCATAGTTTCTTTTTTCTCTTTCCAATACATATGCATGGCAGTACTAGTACGTGTGCCTGCTTGTTAGTTATGTTTGATAATGCAGTTGGTGCCTAACATTATGAAAGAAACCGAACCAAAATTAGCTCAATACCAATCAACTCCCCAAAGTCAAAATCCATCCATGACATGTTTGATTACGAAACAATGGCTTGAACGAACATTTGGTCAAATTTGGAGAAGGAAAAGAGACATTAGAATTCAGAACCTGGACGCTTTGGCAGATTGAATTCGGAAGTTGAAATGAACAGACATCATTAGAATTTGGAAGTTGAAATTAACAGACATCATTAGAAGTTGGACGCTTTTGGCTGATTGAATTTGAAATTGAAGAATTATGCACTTAAAAAAAGACCAAGCAACTTGTCGGCTATATTGAAGGAAGGGGCTCGACCTGCGACTTGAGAGACTACTCACGTGATATAGCGAAAATGATTGACGTCCATGGAGCCCCTCCATGTCTGTGTCTAGAAAAATTCTTGGTTTTTCTTGTCGTCTACAACTAGTAAATCAAAATCAAAATTGAATCTTTATTTCCAAATCCCCATAAGTCTTCTCACGAAAGCCCAAGCCAATAACAAATTCCATTAATTGAAAAAAAAAAAGGTATGAATTTATGCTAATTAATCACGTGGTGGCAGCAAATTGTGAATTAACTATTTTAAAATTGATTCCTATATTATTCAAGTGGCGGGATTTTTTGAGAAAATTCTGGATTGCATTTATAATTCAGTTAAAAAAGCCACTAACCACAAATGACAAACACAAACTAACTACAAATGTCTATTACAATAACAGAGCGATCTAATATAAGAATTAAGACAATTCTGAGGTTCCTCCGCTAACAATCATGCATGAGCAAAGAAACTTTGACATATGCATTCCAACTAAGAGTGCAAACTTGGAACAACTAAAAATAGATTTTTTTGGGTCGAACAATCAAAAATAAATAAAGCTTGAAAAAAATCAAGTAATAACAATACAAATAAAGCTCTCATAAAGGAGAGGTGAAAAACTCTAGCCCAAATTTTCTCGCCAACGAGTTCTAGCCCAGTTGAAAAGGCTATTGACTTAAAGACTTAGTAGTCTAATGTTCGAACCTCTATCACATCGTGGTAGTGAGTGTGAGAAACTCCCGTCCCCTTGTACTTTAGACTATGTATGTACTCCAAACAAAAAAAAAAAGGAAAAAGATTTTCTCTTATCAGCAATTGGAGAATGCTGCCGACATGGCAGCAGTTAAGTGGTGGAGAGTGGCAAAAAAAAGTTACGGATGGAATGTAACAATTTTCACTTTTCTTGGTTTGACAGGCGAAAGAATCCAACTGAAGAGAATGTATTTCTGTATTGGGTCAGAAAAGCTAGCCAGATTACAAATTGGTGAAAACAGAATGGCTTAGCCAAAAACATAACCAAAGCAAAACAAAACAAAAGGCAACTTCGTCATTTCAATGTGCCAAATCAACTATGGTCCCTGTGCTCCAATCATCTTTTTGTTGCTTATTTTATATCAATGAACGACAACAACGAAAACATTTCCTACCACTCTACCAATACCAAAGCAACTAACCGCACCTAACTCTCTCTCTCTCTCTCTCTCTCGAAAACACCTGATGGGGCAACAGAGCTTGGCAGCTCCACTCTTGGACAGCCATGGGTTGACCAATAACAAGAAGAAGAAGAGCTGCACGACATGTAGAGCTCTTGGGCTCCTCCTTGCATTTGTAGCCATCATCTGTCAGTTCTTGTTTTCTCTCTCACTTTCTTATACCACAAGATGTATTTATGATCTCTCTGTTCTGGCTTTTCACGAAGTTTTTTTTTGGGGGTCTGCTTTTCACAATCTATTTACTTCCAATTTTCTTTCCGCAGCTATATAAAATGCTTAAAGAACCCACTTCTCTTTCTTACTTGGTTAAATTGTGTGTGCTGGCTGCTATGCTTTTAGAGACAGTACCTAGCTGCTAGGGGCGATCTCAGTTCCATGGACTTACCCGAATTACCAATCTCACAACTGAACTTGAAGAGCAAAAATTTTCATAATATAAATCAAATTTTCATACTTTTCCACTATCAGTTTACATATTATTTTCCCCTGAAGTTTTGCTTTGAATATAGTGCCTGCTTTCTATATATGGAATGCCAAACCAAGATATTGACAATAAAATTTAAATGATTTTTAATTATTGACAATATTTTTGAAAGTTAAATGCTTTGGATTGGATGCTCACTGACCCTTTTTCTTTTTTTCATTCATTTTCTAGTTGTAGGCCTTATATTTGGAGGGCACACAAATGGGCGGGTACTGATCATAGGAGCAAACAATTATAATGAGGGGAAATTTAAAATCAGTGATTCTGATATTGTTGAGTCAGAGAAGGGAGTTGTTGCAGCTGATGATGCCAGATGTTCTGAGGTTGGTGCTTCAATACTTAGACAGGGTGGGCATGCTGTTGATGCTGCAGTGGCAACAGCATTGTGCCTTGGCGTTGTTAATTCGATGGCAAGTGGGATTGGAGGTGGGGGTTTCATGCTTGTCCGATCTTCAGCAACCTCCCAAACCCAAGCTTTTGATTTGAGGGAGACTGCTCCTATAGCTGCTTCACAGGTTTCAAAATCCTCTCTTTCAGCTGAAATGCTAGTTTTGATTGAAACCCATGTGTCAGTGGCTCCAATCTATCAGAAGTGTTGGCGTCGAAGACGGACCAATCTTTTAGGTTGGACCCATTGAATGGAAGGGGTGACTAATAATTTGATCATTTTCCTTGATAAAGATTCATTCTAATTTTACTCTGTATGTTGTGTATAAACTGTAATTGTCATCGAACAGAATATGTACGAGACCAATCCCAAAGCCAAGTTAGTAGGTGCATTGTCAATGGGAGTTCCTGGTGAGATAGCTGGTCTCCATGAAGCTTGGTTGCAACATGGGCGTATGGCATGGAAGACTTTATTTCAACCTGCCATAAAACTAGCTAAAGATGGATATGTGATTGCTCCTTATCTTGGAGGATATATAAGTAGATTAGGAGATAAGATTCTAAGTGACCCTGGCTTAAGGCAAGTGTTTGCACCAAATGGGAAGTTGTTACAGACAGGTGATATATGCTACAATGTAGAACTTGGCCATAGCTTAGAGGCAGTGGCAGAACTTGGGCCACAAGCCTTCTATAATGGCAGTGTTGGTGAAAAACTAGTGAAGGATGTGAGAGAGGCTGGCGGGATCTTGACAATGGAGGATCTAAGGAATTACAAGGTGAGTGTTGTGGAAGCAGTGGCTGCTAATGTGATGGGCTACACTGTATTTGGAATGCCACCTCCTTCAAGTGGAACATTGGGGCTTTCTTTGGTGGGTAATTTCTCTTTCCTATTTCTTCTTTACCATTTTGCTCTTCAGTAGATGTAAGGTGCAGAATCTTCCTTCCAAATTGGATGATTGTGGCCATTTTGATGAATTGGTCCGCATTTTGGTAAATCAGGTTCTGAACATCTTCGACAGCTATGGAACTTCGGACGCTACAAAGGGAGATCTTGGTTTACATCGTCTGATTGAAGCATTGAAACACATGTTTGCAGTCCGAATGAACTTGGGGGGACCCTGCTTTCGTTGATACAAGTAAATATGCATCTGATATGCTTTCCCCGTCTTTTGCAAAGAAAATTCAGCAGAAGATATTTGACAACACAACCTTCCCTCCAGAGTATTATTTGCAAAGGCATGATCTGCTCTTTTGTAGTTCAAATTAGAGCTTTCTCTACCTGCTGGATAAACTGCTAATATTCCTGCCTAAGTCATTAGTCTGAAGTTATTTCATCCCATGATTAACCAGGTGGAGCCAGCTCAGAGATCATGGAACAAGTCATTTCTGTATAGTAGATGCAGATAGAAATGCAGTCTCATTGACAAGCACTGTAAACTATCCTTTTGGAGGCGGAGTGCTTTCTCCTTCTACTGGAATTCTGCTCAACAATGAGATGGATGACTTCTCAACTCCGACGGAGATATCCCCAGACCATCTCCCCCCTGCTCCGGCAAATTTTATTGAACCAAACAAGAGACCTTTATCCTCCATGACTCCACTTATTATAATGAAGGTACAAATAGTACTGCATCTGCATACTTTGTGTCTCAGTAAGATTAAAGTAGGCAATAAAAGGGAATGTTTTTGGTTTTTGCAGGACAATGAGTTGGCTGGAGTTATTGGCGGTAGTGGCGGTATGAACATAATTCCAGCAGTAACCCAGGTTTTTCTGAATTACTTTGTATTGGGGATGGATCCTTTAGCTGCAGTTCAAAGTCCAAGGATCTACCACAAGGTTGATAGCTTGCTTCAATTCATAGGCATGATGTACTTTATGAACTCTCTGTACGTTTAGTTGAAATTCTTGTTTAATTCCATGCAGCTGATACCAAACGTAGTCTGCTACGAGAACTTGACTGTGATAGATGGGGATCACATCGAGCTTTCGGATGAAAAAAAGCTCTTCTTGCAAGAGCGGGGACATCAGTTGAAGGCTAATAAGGCAGGGGGAGCCATCACTCAGCTCATTGTCCAAACCCTCCGAAAACCTGTTAACATGGGCCGAAAAAGTGGACAAAATTCTAATAAACAAACATTTCATGGTACACTCACTGCTGTAAGCGATCCTAGAAAGGATGGGAAGCCTGCAGCTGTATGATTGCAAGTTGTCTGTAGATTAGAAAGGAGAGGCCTTGGTGGAATATAGTCAGTCTTATGTGCAGATATGTTCGTAAATAGAAATACACATCAATTGGGAATGGTATTGTTGGGTAACTTAAGTTGTGTTTACTAAGACATAATATTAATAAGATCAAAGTGTTGCACGTTTTCAGCAAAAGGGTATATTTCCTCATATAATATATATGTTATTCAACAAAACAAACCAAAATTTTGATAACGATAGAGTGTGGTGTTTATCCTCTTTGCAGTTATTGTACAACAGGCAACACAAATGCGTGCAAACTCAACACAACCAATTTCAACCCCTTAGCAAACTATCATCTACTTTGGCGTCTTCTCAAGACATTTTGTCCATCAGTTGTATTGGCGCCAGAATGCTAGACTTGCTTGTCTCGACAATACACCCATTCATGACCATTTCTTCCAGCATGAAATGCGCTTTCTCCAAATGGAACATGATGTCTAGTTCACACTGCAAATTCAATTGAAGAGAAACAAATTAATTTCTTATCAACCAGTAAAAATAAGAAAATGGCTGGTTAAATCAAAAGTCAGAAGCGAAAAAGAAAATATGCACTATTTTGGGAAAAGGAGTTTACCACATTGCCAAAATGGCGGTCCATGGTTTCAACTAACAGATGTATGAATTCCAAAATTGCAAGCTCATTCTGCAATTCAAATGACAAGAAGAGGGAAACAGATTTTAAGAAAGACAAAGTTGGAGGCAACAAGAGAACAAGTTTGTCGTGAGTAACTTACTTCATCATTATCAACTCCAACCAGGAAAAACAACGACGCATAGCGCCTGTACACAATTTTGTAGTTCCGGTGCTCAACAAATGAACACTGTTCCATGTACAATACATATCAGCAATATAAACATGTATAACTGCTGTCACATAAATATATACTAACTTCAGTTTACGTAACAGAAAGAAAAAAGGATCAAGTTTTATATATTTATGCTGCTCAGCTATAAATCTTTATGGAAAAGAGCCCAGCTAAATGCTATAGATATGCAAGCAAAGAAATAACCAGTGCTAAACACGACCGGCATCATAAAGAAACGCTGCCCTTAGTATGCAGCAGTCAACAAAATGAGTAACCATCCTACAAACCAATGCAACCTGCTAATAGGACCTCTTTCGAGGCAGGAAGGCAAGTAATGAACTCCTACAAATGATTTAAGTTCAGCAGGGCCCAAAGAAATGATCTTCTAAAAGGGTTAGTCACCAATGAGGTTTCCCACAAAATTTAATGTTTCATAAACATAAAACCTAATGCAAAACATGGACAATAGGGTAATGTAACAAGTGTTTGATATTCATAAAGTTGGAGTAAATGAGAGGAGAAACAATTCAGTAGCAGAATCCACCTATTCTGAACTTTAAATCATCAAATTTATCAAGGAATTGAAAATTCGATCTAAGTAACTCTACCAGGACATCCTATTTCCCTTACATGCAACCACAGTTTCAGGAAGTAGATATCTGAGACACCCAGTAAAAATTTAAAAACTTTTAATTCTTATATCATATAGCCAACAGAAATAACTCAATTAAGTTTTGGATCTAAATTAGCAACCTGGGTACTGAGATCTCACCAAAGACGTGTAAATCCAGAATTGAACAATTGGGGATTGGTAATTTCATATTTCATAAATGCACGATTCAAAGCGAAAAAAAAAAAATTCGGAGCTTTTGGTTCCGACAATTAGATTTGGAGCCAAATTCGTAATCTATTAGAAAATATAGATAAGCAGGCATAGAAATAAACGAAGCAAAAGCTGAGGACGAAACAGAGACCTGTTGCTCGGTGCGGGCGAGGCATTTGCGGACGATCTCAGCTTCAAGAGCTCGCCTTTCTTCGAGAGTGAGATATTCGTAGTATTGGGCAAGACGAGTCTGCCCCTGCTTGTTCACCATCAATATGAATCTGATCCCCATCCTTCCCTCTTCCTCTCTCTCTCTGTTTATTTACCAACACAACTCAATTTCTCAGACTCAGATGTCTAGTTTTATGAAGCTCAAGCCTCAAGGATCTGTTTGTCTGCACCAGTTTTACCAGGTTCCTTTTTCTAGATACAATATATGTATAATTTGCTTTTAATTATGCGACTAAATTTTTCCTCGAATATATTTTTGTGGGTATGCGTGCGTAGTTATATATCTATATATATATATATATATATATATATATATATATATATAAAAAGCAAAATGCGATAACGGTGAAACATTCAAAATATCAAAAAATGCCCTTAGTTAATGCAAGCGTTAAGAATTAAAATTATTAATTAAATGAGGATAATATGGTAAATTCACATTTTTTTTCATATTTAAATAAAATTAAAATTAAAAGAAAAATTAGATCATGGATTCTATTTTTATGGAACATAACTACCTATTATCTTTTTTAATTCTAAAATAAATTTTAAAATTTTAAAAAAATGCCTCTCGCAAGCGCCCGGAAGTGCGTGCGGAGAGGCCAGTGTAGTGCTATATGTTAAAATCCTTTTTTTTTTTTTTTTGGTGTGTGCATATGTTAAATTTATAAAAGAAAAACAAAATAGAGGAAGGAACTTAAAATTAAAAATGGCGTCAACGGGATTTAGCTCAATAAAAAATAATTTTGATTTGTAAATTAGTGGTCTAAGGTTCGAACCCCGTTGCATTTTGGTGGTGTGTGAGAAGCCTCCTAACTCTTGTAGTTTAAACTATCGCTTTGTATTCAATAAATTTTTTTTTAAAAATAGTAATCGTTTTGTGCAACCTACCTACCTATTGAGCCATTTAGCACCATAGTTTAAAAAAATTCTGGAAGCTCAATATAATGAAAGTCTGGTTGGATGATTATCGAAGAAAAGAGAGTAGTCTTTGTAGAATACAAGATTCAAACCTCTAATTGACGAAAGTTGAAGACTGACCGTTTTACCATCACATAATCACATGTTTAGAAACAAATTATGGAAACATGGAAATTATGTTATTTTTCTGAATTTGTGATGCCTTCAAACTCAAGTGTTTGGAACATTCCCATCCCTACATCCCAACTCAGACCCAGAAAAAAAACTTACAATAAGATTTCGACTCTTGTCCTCTCTCTTTTGAATAAAACAACTTAGGATCAGTATAGTACTGATCTCAATTACAGGGCATAACTGATTTCCTTCTTCACCAAATTGTCTTTTAAACCATTTTGATGATCCAACAACTGGCTTGGCAGTTCTTCTTTCCTGTCCTCAATGACGTCTTTAGCACTCAAAAAACTTGGCTGGTTTGTGGAAGATAGGAGCCGAGCCCACATTCTGTCAGTTATCACAACCTTGTTCTGCTGCTCAATGATTCTCTGCAAAGCCAACAATTACTTCATGTTATATCTATGAAGAACCAAAAGATACACTAATTTTGTGCATCATTTGAGGCACTCACATGGAAAGGTATATAAGAATGTCTCCCATTGACAGGCCCCACTGTAAATCCTGTGTAACCTGCCATTGCTCCATGGACAGCACTTTGAGCAAGGAGTGTGCAGTACACATTATCAGAGGCATTGCTCGGAACAGCTCGAATCATATACGTAGGATCTGCAAACAATGAAGAGCAAGGCTTGATTGATCTAGAACTAGTCCTTCCCACTTTTGTTTAGAGTATAATGTATAAGATTTTTTTTTGCATGTTTGTCTACCAACCTATATATTTGAGGTTTATGGTCATTTTGTTCCTTTTTGAAAAATGATCCTGCAGAAAACAAGAGATATATCAATGAAACTGTGTGCAAATCTTATTTACTGACTTCTGATGGGTGAGAATATGCATATCAGAAACTAGACCTTGATCTTTTGGGAAATCCATAGGCCAACATCTTGGAGAAGCTTGTTTCCTGAAGCATCCTGTTTGGACATAGAATGCATGCTCTCAGAAAGAAGCTCCTGCCCAGCACCTTCAGCGAGGACAATAACCATGTGCCCATTTTCTTTGAGTCGTTTCTCTATGTATTCAAAAAGTCCACCAGGACCTTCCAGATAAAAAGGTCATTCTGGAATTAAGCAACAGTCTACATCTCGGCTTGCAAGAGTTGCATGCATAGCAATGAACCCTGCATCACAGCATCCAGTTTAAGTGGTGAGAACATGCACTTAACAAGTAAAGCAGGAAGCTAGGAAGACTTCTCAGGACATTCTGAAGGAGTTTCTAAAATGGAAGATGTCACGAGCAAGCACGAAGCTTACCACTATACCGCCCCATCAGCTTCACAACACCAATTCCATTCTCAACACTTTCAGATTCAACATGGGCTGCGTTAATTGCTCGTTGAGCCTCCTCCACGGCAGTGTCAAAGCCAAAGGACCTGTCAATAACCTGTATCAACAAGAGACAGCATTGAACAATTTTGTGAATTTCTGAGAAGAAAAAAAATACGCATAACTCAGTAGCCAAGAAATGTTACCGGAATGTCATTATCAATGGTTTTGGGGATTCCAGCAACTACCACTTTGAGACCACGTCTTTTAATTTCCTGCTTGATGAATAAGCATAATGTCAATGAAAAATAATTTGCACAAGCAAATGACATTTTCTTTCTTGTGTTTTGAAAGATTGCTGCCTAAGCCTTGACCAAGAGAAAAAAAAAGATTGGCAAGATCTTGTAAAATTACATCACCTCATATATCACAGATGCCCCCTTCTGGGTTCCATCTCCTCCAATTATGTAAACCTGTCACATGGAAAGATAAAAAGCTATAGTCCATGCATATCTAGACCCACAAGAAATGCATACAACAAACTGCTGATCAACGAATAGCGTTGATTAAGTATCATAAAAAACCTGATTGATTCCACGGTCTTGAATGCTGTCAACGATCTTTGAGGTATTGTGGCCGCCTCGTGATGTTCCAAGGATGGTTCCACCACGCTTATGGATATCGTTCACACTTTTAGGAGTCAAAGGAATTGTGTTACGAGAATAGAAACCCCTGTATCCTCCCTGCAAATTTATCAACTTCATTAGCCATCGTCTGATACTTAATTCTGTTCTTCATTTCTTATACTTTCAAACCAATTTTGGAAATGAAAGGTTGCAGCAATAGCTTACATCAATTCCCAGAACTTTCTTTACACCGTACATATGGTGCAAACCACAAACTATCTCCCTAATCACTGTGTTGAGCCCAGGGCACAGGCCCCCACATGTCACAATACAAGCATGAACATCATCTGATTCAAAATACACCTGCATAACAAGAAAAACGTAGTCATTGACAGAACCATGGTACTTAATTATTTCAAGCTCCATTCATAAAATTCACAAAAACATACCTTTTGACGTGGTCCAGCGCGCCGAAAATGTGTGCCCCTCGGACTATTGTTGTGAACAACAATCTACAAAAATCAGAAGAGAGGACAATACATACTTGAGCATAATTTATACTGCAAATACAATATGAACAATTTGTTCAACAGAAATATGGAGGACGAAAATCCATTATCTATATGAAAAAGCTCACCTTTTGGGCAACTGTATCGTCCACATTAACAAAGTACTGCCTGAAAATAAATTTTTTTAAAAAAAACAATTTCCTATAAATTAGCCAATTGTGCAGAGAAATGAGACATGCACATAACAAAGCTGAAGACAGCTTACTTGACGACTGAGTATGCAGGATTGTCTTGCAATGGATTTGGGTAGGTCTACAAGGCCATCAAAAAACAAGCCATCATTACCACAATATACATAAAGAACTCACAAATATAAACAACCAGACCAACCAAAAAAAGAAAAGTTTGTCTTTTTTTTTTTTTTGGCGGGCAATGAAAAGATAAGGCAGAGAACGACGACGTACAGGGAGATGAGGAATGTAATCAGAGAAATGAGGAACATCTTCAAGCACATAACCAGCGTCACCGACCACAACCTTATGAGGCTTGTTTTCCATCGGGGAACGAGAAAAGGACCCGACTTTGTGACCCGAACCAGAAGAGCTCGTAACCCAATTTCTGGAACCCGAAAACGAGTTTGAATCCGTGTTACGTGGAGGCTTCAGAGAAATGGTTGCAGAGGAAGAAGCGTGAACTGAGTTCATTGGAAAACAGAGAGCAACGACAAGTAGTTTGGACTGGTATAAGAAACAGAGAAAACCACCATATTCATAATCATATATAGAAGAAAAAGAAGAAAGAGTGAAAAAAAGAAAAAGAAAAACGGTGGATGAAACTTGTTTGTTTCGCTTTCTCTATGGGTTTTTGACGATGAATAAGAAAAAACCTGAGCTTCAATACTTGGAGAAGAAACCAACTACCATTTTGGGAAATTTATAGATTCTAGAATTATTTTGTTTTAACGGTTAACAATTTTACATTTCTGGGCTGGCAGAAATTAATAGCCGTGGAGTGGAGGATAAGTAAATTAGAATTTAGAAAAAAGAAAAAAATACCGAAAAAGAAAAGGAAACGTTTGACCGTTGAAGTTTGGGCGCCAGTGTTTGAGTGGATACGACACGTCGTTTTCTAGAAAGTGATTTTGTAGAGAAGCAAAAGCAAAGAGGTTCACAGGAATTTTGGGGAGACGTGGAAAATGAAAAGTGATGATGATATGGTTGGAGAAAAAAGCAGGGTTCATGGAGGAGGAGGGAGGACACGGGCAGGTTGGAATTCGTCACATTGAATCTGAAATGGTGCTTATGTCATTGTCAAAGTTGTCAAAGACGTTATGGACAGCAGAGATCAGCGGGCTTGTGCCATCTGTATGCTCTGTAGAACCATCAAAACCCTTCTTGGGTTAATGTTTATTGTCCCCATCAGATGATTGATTAAGATTAGGGTTCTTCCTTCCATAGTCGAAAACACTCTTTTGAAGTACATTCATCTCTTGGATAAATAGAAGTTGGTTTTTTGTGTTATCAAAGAGTTGAACAATTATTTATATTTATTTTGAATTTTTAAGGAGCTAACAATGAAAATGGATGACGAATGCATAATTTAATTGATCGAGTCACGTAATCTAGGCTCATGGGTTTTATGGTTTTGGTTATGTTGGGTTTGTGGGCTTTGTTTGGGCTTATGGTTAATTGTGGTGATGTGGGCTAGTAGTTCTAGCGTGGCTTTTGTCGTCATTAATTGTGTTTTTAGCATGTTAGGTTGTTGTCCTCTTGTGATTGGTATGTTAAATGTCTTGTCGATGTCTTTGGTTGTATCATTGAAATTTATCTAATGAAGTTTTTATTTAATAAAAAAACAAGGTTATTTGTACTCATTAATCAATTGTTGATTCAAATTTATGGGTTTATTTTGATGTCGTTTCATTACCCTTTAATATAATACTAGAAGGATAACATGTTGTTGGAAGTGAGGTAATTGTTAGTTACTATAATATTAGTTTTAAAATATATTGCTAAAATTGTTTTTTAATATTAAGATATAAATCACCTGTCATTAACATGACAAAAAAGAGTTTCTTGATGTTGTTATAAAGATCATAGAAAAAATAAAAACTTGATAACATATAGTATCATATATTAGATTGAGGAGGCATGCCTCTTAGAATAATATAGAAGATGAAATTTCTAAATATTTTTTAAATCATCATAATACAAGTAGGATAATTTTCCATCAATTTTTGAGTTGAGCTGATGACCAGTGAAGCCACTGTAGCGATCTTCTTGAACCGCAATGCATATCTCAATGATTTTCTTGGACAAGGGGTCATCTTGGTAATATGGCTGGGCAATAAACTCATCAAGAGGCATCCACTGAGAAAGATGATCAAACAAATCAATCAGAAATTGGAGTGAGAACAAAAGAAAAATTGGATGAATGTGAGTAAATTTTCATTATATATAGTACCTTAGCAGCTTGGATTTCCTTGTCATCTATTGTGATGTCATAAGACAATGGCTTGAGCATGCAGACAAAGAGCAAGTCTGACTGCTCAAATGCAACCAGGTGTGCATGCCTTTCAAGTTGCAGAGGAGAAGGAAATAGAAATTACACATGCAAAAAGAAAGCGGATCAAGTTAGGCTATTTCATAGGAAATTTGTGTCAACCAACCGAAGGAAAGATTGGTGCCAACAGAGAGCCTTACCTGAAAGCTACCATTTTCAGGAAAGTTGTGTCAACCTGTGAATGGGTGACCGGTAAGAAGTAGTTAAACAAGTGAGATTCAATGCTAATGGTACAGAAAGATGAATATTTATATTCTTACACCAGTTTCTTCTTTCACTTCTCTGATAGCTCCAGAGAATATGTCTTCAGACTGAGAAAAGAAGAAGATCACATTATTGTTGGGCTTGCTGGAAATTATGATTTCAAAAGCAGAGAAATCAAGACTAGAAAATATTAACCTTGTTGATATAACCAGTGGGCAACTTCCACACACCACAGCAGCTACAAGGGCACTTCTCTTTGACCACAAGAACCTTGTAATATTTAAATTGCATCAGAAAGAAATTTTTATGAATTTTTACAAATGGTCCTATAAACTTCAAAATAATTGTAAAGATGATTGCCATAGATACCTCTCTTTTGTCATTGATCACAAATCCTGCAATGCCAATTTGATGTGAGGGGCTAGCAGGAAGCATGCAAGGCTCGTTGGGTATCCAGTACGTTAACATAACATATCCTGGTTCAGCATGGTGATAGTTGAAACCCTCCTGAATGCAGGATAATCAGATGTTTTGAAGATTGTAATTAACAAATTGGATTCCACTTAAAAGATTAATTAGTAGTTTATGGTTAGATGAAAATAAACAATGATTAGGAAAGTGATTTTATCATTGATGATAACAGACAATCAGACCATTTGAATTGAATTGAATTGAATTGTTACTTGAATTGCAATTGGGACAAGATCAGCTTGCTCTTGTAGTATTTTGAGCCATACCCCTCTTTTCCCCTGCATTGCACATAATAGCATCTCAATTTAAAGATCAGACTTTTGTCAGAATAAGGTAAGAATTTTCAGCTAGTTCACATCTATTAGACCTTCATTCTCCAGTTGGACAGAGAAGCCTGAAAAGCAGATGCAAAAGCATTTGCACTCATGGGTAGGCTCTCTGAATTCATTATGACTCCACCATATTCATCGTCCCATGCATCAAGTAACCCCGTCGTCACGCTTGGTGAAGATATGTTCGGAGATACAACATGAGTTTCTGTTTTCTTGAAGGCACCCCCAATAAATGGCATGCAAGGAAAACTGAGCTTAGCAGTGGAGGTCTTGGTGAAAATTGGTTTCTGCAGAAAGCCTGAACAAAAAAAAATTAAGAAAATTTTTATTGACATTCGTTGTGTGATATAAGCTAGAAATATGATCATATATATGACTTGGAGAAGTAAGAAGAACTAACAATTTGACAACAATTGGAAAGTGCAGTCTTTAGTCCAGGAAGCTGCAACCACTGGCCCATGTAAGCCTCCCATTGCTGTTGCCATGGTTCTAGTTTTTGCAACAAATTAAGACAGAGCTAAGCTACTATTTGTATATAGCCTAAGCCATTGCAATAGGAAGCAAATTGTTGTGCAGGAAAAGGAGAGCAGGTGAATATTGAAGAGAATAGCATCTGCAGGACAAGTAGAAGGAAAGAGATGGCAGTTGATTGATCTGATGTGCAGTAAACTACATGAATGAGTTTAGCATAATCTCTTCTCTTTTCTTTCTGTTTTTTATGTCCAAAAATTCATTCTCTTTTTGATATTTATGTTATCCAAATGCAAATTTTCTTTTAATCATTTCTTGGTTAAAAGTTAAAATATGAACAAAGGGATCACCCTAATTATGGGATAGAAGCAACTATGACTCCCACTAGAACTACTTATCCACATAAAGAATATTGATAATATTCCATTCCATATCAGGAATTTCATGGACATTCTCTGCATATATATTCTAACTCTGATTGTGTTACCAGAAAGGAAGAATTTTTTTTTATTTTTTATAATCCTACTGTCACTTGTGATTACAAGAGGAATATATATTGAGAATAATGGATTTGAATAATAAAAAATTATACCCTTTAATGATTTTGACATACTAGAGATTTGTTGGTTCTTGATGCATGATGACAGCATGAGCATGATCTTATAGGAGAACTGATTTTATTCTTTTCCCTTATAAACTTGTTCACTCTGTCTCATCTTGTTTATATTATAATTGTTTTATGTTCACCTTGATCCACTTCATTGCTCATCTTCAAGCTTCTAAAAATGTCTGAATTTGCTTTCAAGCTGGCATGATACCCAAGAATTTAAAATCTTGCAAGAAAAAGGGTCAATTCTAAACAGAATAATCTGACTAAGGATATCAGTGTCTCATATCACATTAGCATCACCATGAGCTACTAGCTTAAAAAGGATCTATTCACATTCTTGGGTGCTTATAAGTTGCTAGAATTATTCAACTGCTTGAAATGGAACCATATGTCACGCACACTATTCATCTTAAAACGTACACGCACCCTAACTTTGACTAGAGAGATATTTTATGAAGAATACAAATGACATCACGAAATATAGAGATTTTAACACATTTGATAAACCACTTACCTTGAACCAATTTGGATGTCCATAGTTAAGAGATTTTAACACGTTCAAATCTCGTGTTTAAATTAAACAATAATGAGTGGGATTTTGATTTTAATTTTTCTTGTTATACAAGAAAAAAATGAATAAAAATAGTTTATTGTTTGTTTTTTCTTTTCTTTTGACCCAGTTCAGTTTAAGCCCAAACCGAATCCATACATATATGCCCATACACTTGTGACGAGTTGGCACCACTCTGTCCGTCGATGTTAAGATTCTGACAGAATCTTGTGATAGAATTCAACGGTCCAGAGTTCTCCCTCTAGAAAATTCCATACACGGTGTGTCGGTGGCCGATGGTGCGGGGCACAACGCGCGCTAACCAGTGAGTTACTCACAGCGGAGTCTTCTCCTCCACTCTTCTGACACCTTTTTCCAAATTTCACAGACACGGCGGAGTCCATACAGTTTAGGATTTTGGTTGTGTGATCATCAGCATCCATCGCCATGTTCAAAACCGCAGCTTCGCGCCTTAGGGCTCTCAAGGTCAGTGCTTGGCTGCCTCTGTCACTGAAAAATCTTAATTCTGAACTCTCTGATTGCGTCCTGATTTTGGTGATTTAATCTGGATTTTGGTAATGCGTAACGGTTGCTTGGATGCTGTGAAAGGGTAGGAAAGAAAATTCAAAATTTACGACAGCACGTTAAGATAGTAATATTCAATTCGTTAGAATAGTAAAGTTCAAATATTTTTTAGCGTAAATAGTAAAATTCAATTCGTTCGACCAGTAAATTTCAATTTTGAAAAGAAAATTTAGAGTTTATGACATGCTACAAGAGTAAAATTCAAATTCGTGCAAGTTTTGGTGAAGTTGAGGTTCAATCATTTACCCCAAAAAAAAAAGTTCAGTCTTTTAGTTTCTGGGCAAAATATATGGAACTCATATAAACATACATAAATATATACAAAATATATGGAAATGGAACTAATGTATGTATGTCTGTCTGTGTGTTTCCATGTATGTTGGTAATCTGATCATAGAATGTAACTTTGATATTCTCTGATTTCAAACGAGGGGATCAGGGTCGTACAAGTACATTCAATAGGGGAGTGGCCAGATTTTCAAGTTTGAATGACGTTGCCACGAAGCCGCCGTCCTCCTCTCCTTTTGGAGTTCTTTTTGGCTGGCTGACTGGGGGAAAGTCCAGGTCTATGCCTCCTCTAGACTTTCCACTTTCAGGCATCAAACTCCCACCTGCATTGCCTGACTATGTTCAACCAGTGGAACCCAAGATTACAACTCTGCCAAATGGTGTCAAAATAGCTTCTCTGAAGTCAGAGGTACGTCCTTGGAAGTGCTTATTCTTTCTTTTCTATTTCTTGTTTCCTTGAAATGGGGGATTAAGAATTTTAACTCGCTCACTGTTGGATTTTGTTGGTCAACCAGAAACCAGCGGCTTCAGTAGGTTTATATGTTAATTGTGGTTCGGTCTATGAGACACCAGAATCATCTGGCGCCACTCACCTTCTGGAGCATATGGCCTTTAAGAGCACAAGAAACCGAAGCCATTTGCGTATTGTGCGGGAGGTGGAGGCAATTGGTGGCAACGTGCAAGCCTCAGGTTCTCGGGAGCAGATGGCTTACACCTTCAATGCTCTGAAGACTTATGTTCCTGAAATGGTAGAGCTTCTTATTGACTGTGTTCGGAACCCTGTTTTCCTGGACTGGGAGATCAATGAGGAGGTAAATTTCCAGAGTCTTGCTGTTCTTCTGCTGAAAATTTACATGCCATGCCAAATTTATGGCTAATATTGGTATTGTATTCCATCTTTTACAGCTTCAGAAGGTGAAACATGATATTAGTGAAGCCTCCACAAACCTTGAAGCCCTTGTTTTGGAAGCTGTTCACTCTGTTGGTTACAAGGGTGGCTTGGCGAATCCACTTTTAGCCCCAGAATCTTCAATTAGTAGACTGAACAGTAACGTTTTGGAGGAATTTTTATCTGTAAGTTTATTGAATGCATGTTATTCATTGTGCTCTTTTATGTTTGTTAGTTATTTATTTTCTTAGTCGATATTTCCCAATAAACTGATGTTTTTATTGAGAATTTCAGGAAAATTATACTGCTCCTCGAATGGTACTTGCGGCTTATGGTGTTGAACATGAGGAGCTTCTAAAAATTGCAGAACCACTTTTGTCTGATCTCCCCAGTGGCCCTCCTGCCAATGAGCCAAAATCTGTGTATACTGGAGGTGATTACCGTGGTCAAGGTGATTCAGGGGTGCGTATCTTATATGTTTAATCTAAATTTTCTATCCTCTCTTTCTTGTTCATCAAGAAGTTTGATTTGCATTGCGACAGGAAACTCATTTTGCTCTTGCATTTGAACTTCCTGGTGGTTGGCTCAACGAGAAGGATGCAATGATTGTGAATGTTCTTCAGGTCTATATCGATTATTGTCTTTCTCAGTAACTATAACTCCTTGTGCTTTCCTTCTTACTTTATTTATCATATGCATGTAAAATTTTCGTTCTATGCTCTTTAATAGGATTGGAAATTGGAAAGCAGTAATAAATCTAGTTTATTGTAGGTGCTAATGGGAGGAGGTGGATCTTTTTCAGCTGGCGGACCTGGAAAAGGGATGCACTCACGTCTATGTAAGTTGTTCAAAAGACACAAACAGAAATTTAAATAATGCACACTAATGCTTCAAGAGGTCTTGTTTATACATTTGTTTTGCATAGGAGCATCTGAGTCACTAGGAAGTAGGATCCCTTTGTTTTATATTTCAGCGATACCATTCTTTTATAAATGAATTGTTCATTCTTTTTTCATATATATATATATATTTATTTCTGATTTAAATAACGTTGGCATCTGAATATATGTGCTGCTGTGTGATTTGCAGATTCTCGTGTGTTAAATCAACATTTAGAATTACATTCCATTTCAGCATTCAGTAGCATCTACAACAATACTGGCATTTTTGGCATCCAAGCTGCCACTGTAAGTAACTACTATATGTCATGTGAAATGTGAAATAGGAAAATTTAGTTTCTATATATATGTGTAAATAATTTAGGAGCTGTATCTGGATTTCAGGGTTCAGATTTTGTCACAAAAGCCATTGATATAGCAGCTAATGAGCTTATTGCGATTGCAACACCTGGAGAAGGTTATCTTGGCTTCCTTTGATTCTTAATCGCCTTGCTTTACTTGAAAATTGGAAAAGTCACTGACATGTTATTTTCTCTTATACACAGTCGACCAGGTACAGCTAGATCGTGCTAAAAAGTCAACAAAGTCCTCCATTCTTATGAATTTGGAATCCAGAGTACGTAAATAATCAGTGAATTTCGTAACAATAACTTTATACTTGATTTATACTTCTAGGATCTGTGTATCTTGGTGTCGAGATTTTTATAAATGTTATTTTATTTGCTTACTTTTGATTTGCGTTCTGTAGATGGTTGTTGCAGATGATCTTGGGAGGCAAATTCTGACGTACAATGACTGGTATGGCCACATTTTCACATGGAACTCTTTTTAAGTGTTTCAATACCATTTGCTGCTTACATGTTTTATAATTTGCATAAACTGCTTGAAAGAAGTCTGTTTCTGGCATTCTCTTCATGGAAATATATTGTCTTGTTAGGAAGCTGAGCCAACTCTTGAAGGCTGTGGATGATGTTTCTTTGGAGGATATTGCTTCAATTGGTCAAAAGCTTTTATCTTCCCCTCTTACAATGGCATCATATGGAGATGGTATGTACCCAGCTTAGTGACAATTCTCTGTTTTTGTCTCACAAGTATCCTTTGGCTATAATGCCTTTCCGTTTCACAATCTTGTTTTGCAGTTACTAAAGTCCCAAGCTATGACTCAGTCAGCAAAAAGTTCCATGTAAAATGAGTTGGTTTCATGCACCGAACTGGGTAGTAACCTGATTCATAGTATTTCGACGTATGCATTTACAGAGCTCCTATACAAGAATTTCAGATAAACGAGGAAACTTTGTACATTATTTCAGAATGTCAACCAATAAATTGATGATTCTGGACAAGCAGCATTTTGATACGTACGGCTTATAGTAGAGTTTGTCAGGCAGTGAGTTGCAGTGCCATGTATGATCTGTCATATATATTTTTAGCTTGATTTACCCGATAACCCGACGCAATTCAAGCTATTGTGATTATTATTATAATCATTATTATTAATGTTGTATTGAGTGGTGGCTTTTCCAGTTCTATATTGATTTGAACAAAACTGAGTGAAAGATGTTTGATAGAACTTGCAATGATAATGGAAAGTCAAAGTGCAAAAATTGGTGAAGAAGCGGAAGCAATGTTAGATGGTAGATAAACCTAACATCACTTCTGCTCTTCGTCTCCCAAAGCATTTTGGTCGTACCAAACTAAAATGACAAAACTTGCACGTCCGTGCTCTATCCTTGTCTTCTATAATCTCAACGTTCTTCTCATTTCTTCTCATTTTTCTGGCCAACCTGGAAAAAGAAACGAAACAAAGAAAAGAAAAGAAAAGAAGATAAAATTATATTCTTTTCTTTTGTCTCCTCTACTTCTCTCTCACTTTCTGCTTTCAGAAATCATTAATATGCCGACGGTTTTACTGCTTCTGTCGAGCATCCATTGGCATTTTGCAACCACCCACTCATACGCAGTTTACCATCTGATTGACAATGAGAAATCTGTAAACATGCATGCACAAACACCATCATGATAGAACTCATCTTCATCATGAATATTTTTCTAATTAAAGTACGTTGTTTGCTTCTTGCGTCCATTATTTTGATGACCAGATGGTCTTCTCACCCCAGGAGGAGTATTCAAACTCTAACTTTGACTTCGACTGAGGAGATAAATGCTCACTAATCCCAGCATCAAAGATATAAGTCATCTACGCCAAAGGGTCATAACTTGTATACTTGTGGTCTCTAATGTTCGAAACCCAATGACACTGTATCAGTGTGTATTAGCAAACTCCGCTCCTTCAATATCGCTTGTATAAAAAAAAGATACAAGTCTTCACTAACTATATTTGAGTATAAGTATGTGTGCGTGAGCGAGCATGCGGTATGCCTCTGGAGCATTTGAAAAGGGGATGTGCTCAAATACAGTATTCGTATGAAGCAACTTCTTTTGGTCTCGGACGTCATCAAGTTTTAGCTAAAGTCTAAAGTCCTTGTCCTTCCCGATATTATTGTTTTGATTTTTGTTCAGGTCACTTTTTTCTGCGCGTCATTTTGTATAAAATGCAAATATAATTTCTTGGGCTGAATCTTAATAAAATTTGAGATGTACCAATTCTTATTATTCTACCAACCTACTTGTAAGAAATATTCTCATACCTGTCTTTACTTCAATTCATAGAAAGGGGAGTATTTTCCTCGTAAAGATGTGCCTTATAATGCAAGTACTTTGAAAGTTCTTGGAATATTTCATATGCAATGCTAAATTTGAATTGACCCTTATTATATACAGCTAATATTCCTCTTGACAAATTATATATATATAGTTAATATTCCTTGCCGCATTTTTGCCCTTTTAAGAAAAGACAAAACCCATTTCTAATTTCAAGATAAATACATTCAATTTGGAAATACAAATGCCACATGCAAAGTATCAATAGAGCACAAATATATAAAAACAGTGTTGAGAAATGTGGGTTCTGCTGTTGGCTTAGTCAGTCTGATTCTTTCAATCCCTTAGGACAAAAAGGACACAACAAACCCAAGGCTTTCTACAAGTTTAATGGTTTAGCCCCCGGTATTTATCTTCACCTCTGGAAGAATCGATGATCTTTGCAGGTATTGGTGAGACCAATTGGTCAGGACAGTGAACTTAACCTCTTACATTTAAGTTCGAATTCTCATTCCAACAAATCAGAATAACTTAAACTATCACTTGTATTATAAAATAAATCAATCAATCAATCAACCATCTTTTATTAAAGATACACAATTGAAGGCCCAAATAAATTAACAAATTGAATTAAATTAGGAAATTCTTTTTACCAAATAAAGAAAAAAGGAGGGGATATCAGACAAATGAGTAATCATGGACATCTATCTGTTGTGTAAGCAGCATGTTGGACCATCCATCATTTTATTTTTGACTGCTTGAATGAATGTTATAAACGTGAGGGCTCACCATCATCTGATATATCAAGACACGTTTGAGAGCACAAGATTTTCCAGGCCACAAGGGCTTGAGGCCCACACGAAGGTGGGACCTACATCTTTCATATATAGGAGGCTAGCATAATTGGTATGAGTGACTAGTACTTTAGACTTCTCCCCTAAATAGAAATAACACAAGCCAGAAAGAGGGTCCAATAGAAAATATAATACTACAGTTATAAATGATATATATATATATATATCATTTCTTTTCGGATGAGGTAATTTATGGGTGCTTCTACCTCAAGTTTTCTAAAATTTCTTTAATATGATTTTGCATAAGTTCTAATTAGAAGGGGTGGTGGTGGTCCATCAAGTACACTGCTCATTTGCCTTGCTTGTCAAGCAACCTTCTAATACCTCTCTCTCTCGTCTCTCTCTGCAACATTCATGGCAAAAGCATCATGATCAGCACTCCAGCTCAAAACCCATGTGAGTACCTATCATCTTTATTTTTTCTTCTCTACTATTTTTTCATTTTCTCTCACTGCCATGGAGAAAAGATTTGGCTTTATTATGCCTCTTAACTATAATCTGTTATACAAAACCAAAAATAAAGTAAAAATTTCTGGGACTGTAAAATTCCTGATTTCGTCTTTATCACTCAAAGTCTCTGCTGCCACGTATAAATTCAAGTATGTCTCTGTTTTTGTTTTTATTTTTTTTGGGGGGTTTTAAGCATTTAAATATCAACTTTATTGACATCCACCTTTTACCATGAAAATACCAACCATTATTTTATTATAAACAAGTAATATATATATATATATACAGATACTGTAATATTGTATCACTCAAATTTTTTTATTTTCTTTTTTCCAATAAATATATTAGTACTATCTGAAAGATGGGTTCCTCTGCTTTAGTAACAGCTGTGAAGTCCGTTTCTTGCCTTTTGCTTTTGTAGTCAAGGCTCAAACAAAGGTGAGGGAGAGGCCTTGATGAGCTAGCTAGCTTTAGAAAAACCAACTTGGTTTTCTTTCTTTCTATCCTCTTCTTCTCTGTGTGTGTGTATGTGTGTGTCTGTGGTTCTGTCTGTCTGTCTGTCTCTCTCTCTATCTCTCTCTCCTAAACCGCCTAGCTACATGCGCTGCTTAAATCAGCAAAGGCTTTAAGGCTTAAAGGTGGTATGTAGTAGTAGTATAGGGGATTGAGAGCAACTTTTCCTTTTTTTTCTCACTGCTTCTTCAGTTAAAGTAGAGAGGCAACTCTCAGCTCTGGTGTTTTCCATGGTTAAAGCAGGTTTATAGCTCAACCTCACTGCGACAGTTTCCTCTTTTTCTCTCCTATAGCTTCAGCTTCTTCTCCTCCTGCTCGCTGATTTTCCTCAATAAAAATATATTGGTATTTTCTGTCTTGGGTGCTTATTTTCTCATTTGGGTTTTCCAAAATTTATTCTTTTTTCATATTGGTTTCAGTTTCAGCCAAGGAAACAACTTTCCAATCTGCAAAACTTGTGTTTATATTTCTTTTCATATAAAGATTTTGTTTTCATACTTCATCAGCTTGAAGAAGCTGTACTTCTTGCTTGAGAAAGGCTCTATAGTTTGTTCATATTTTGATCTTTCATCAAGTTCCTGAACCAATCCAACAAATATATATCAATCAAATTCATTTCTTTTTCTTTTTTCTTTTTGAAGAGTACCCTTTTGTGCACACAGTTGATATATCGATAGATCTCAACCGAAGTTGTGTATGATTTCTGTATAGAGAGCAAGCAGCTGGGATATGAGCAGCAGGCTGTTTTACAAGGATGGTGACAATTTCATATGTAAGTTGATGAGTTTGAAAGAAAGAAGATAACATCCAATCCTGGACGTTGAAAAGCGCAATGAATAAGAGTAATTTGGGGTCCATCAGAAGCTCCGATCTCATTGATGCCAAGCTTGAAGAGCATCAGATGTGTGGATCCAAGCAGTGCCCCGGTTGTGGACACAAACTCGAAGGAAAGCCGGTATGGATAATTATACTAATCCAATACTGTTCTTATCTTCTACAAAAAGGATTTGGCATATGAAAGTATTATGCTTCTTGTATATAAAATTTGATAGTAATTATTTTCAATATGAAGAAAATTTTTTATATAAAAAGGGTTCATCTTTATCTTTTACTTTAATTTGTTTGTTCTCCTTTCTTGCTTTAATTCAATATTTTTACTTGAAACTTATTACTAAATTAAATGGAGTTTGCTGCAGGATTGGTTAGGTCTACCAGCAGGAGTGAAATTTGATCCAACAGACCAAGAACTGATTGAACACCTTGAAGCAAAGGTAGAAGGCAAAGACACCAAGTCTCACCCTTTGATTGATGAGTTCATCCCTACAATTGAAGGAGAAGATGGGATTTGTTACACCCATCCTGAAAAACTTCCAGGTGATGATCACTATTTGAAAATTACTCTCTCTCTCTCTCTCTCTCTCTCTCTCTCTCTCTCTCTCAAATTAATTAAGTTGAAATTTTATGAATTGCAAGTAGTTTGTTTCTTCCCATACACTGCTTCAGTTGGTTATGACTTAATTCGAAGAATCCCAATATTAATTGGGTGAAAGTTTGTCATACCTAAGTCAACCTAACTTTGATTTGATTGCTTGACCACATTATTTCTTGCAACAGGAGTCACAAGAGATGGCTTGAGCAGGCACTTCTTCCACAGACCTTCGAAAGCTTACACAACTGGGACAAGAAAGAGAAGAAAAATTCAAACCGAATGTGACTTGCAAGGAGGGGAAACAAGGTGGCACAAGACAGGCAAGACCAGGCCAGTCATGGTGAATGGCAAACAAAAAGGGTGCAAGAAAATCCTGGTCCTCTACACCAACTTTGGGAAAAATCGAAAACCCGAAAAGACAAATTGGGTGATGCACCAATACCATCTTGGGCAGCATGAGGAAGAGAAAGAAGGAGAGCTTGTGGTGTCGAAGATATTCTATCAGACACAGCCCAGGCAATGCAACTGGTCTGATAGAGCAAGCGCAACCACTGGTGAAGGAAGCAGTGATATTGTGCCTGCTAATAGCAGAAGAGATAGTGGCAGTGGGAGTTGTTCTTCTAAAGAAATAATACCACCCCATTCTCATTCTCATTCTCATAGAGAGCATGACCAAATGTCTGCAGTAGCATCTGGGGTTGCAGCTGCTGCTCCTATTTCAAGTTACAGTGCCATGGACATTCATCAGTTGAAATCAGACCACTTCAGCTTTGCCCCATTCAGAAAAAGCTTTGATGAGGTGATTATTTTAATTTTCATATTCATATATATATATATATATATACACACTTACACTTATATTTTTAATTTCATTTTAATTAATTTCCATGCAACTTATATTTTTAAATCAAACACTTATAAACATCATTTTGTTTTTGACGTTAATCTTTTCCAACAATTTGATTAGTCATATATTATGTAAATATATGTTGCTATCAAAAAGGTTTCAATGTTGTTAACTATTTTCCTCTCATACCCATTGCTTGCATTTGTGGCATTACAAATTTCATGGACCTCTCTTGATTATCACTGTCATCTAACTAAAAACCAGTTTACCCACCAAAAGGGTAGCACTCGTAAACAAATTACATACATATAGAAATTAAAACAATAAAAAGAAATAAGGGAAGTGATCAATTAACAGTGGTTGATAAAAAAATAGACATGGTAGCGAATTTGTTCATGGGGTGTCCATTTGCAGGTGGGGATAGGAGGAGAGGCTTCAACAGCAAGGGAAGGACCAGCATCCGGCACGTGCGAAGAGATGAGAGGGGAGCACCACCACCAGAGATCAGTACCGCAGCCTCATCATCATCATCATCATATGGCCCATGAAGTAGTACCTGATCACCATCAGCATGATCAACATCAACAACAGCAGCAGCAACTACATCATCAACAAATTGCTACAGCTTTCCACATCAGCCGTCCTTCACATCCCATTTCCACCATCATCTCTCCACCTCCTCTCCATCACACCTCCATCATTCTTGACCAAGACTCTTACTCTCGAATCATGCTCCAAAATGAAAATTTCCAGGTATTTAACAAAACCCAATATATATTCATCCATGCCATGTCACTTAGAGCTCATGGCCTGTAAAAGGAATAGTGCGTATAATTTTTCTAGTTGGTTTGTTTTTACATTATTCTCCTTTTATTTTCTTGTTTTAGTGGTCACGTGCACGTTCTTATGAGGTGCGTATTTAATTTGTCCCGCCAAACTTTCATTAAAAAAAATGTTCCTCAACAAAGGAAGGGAGAGAGAGAGAGAGAGAGAGAGAGAGAGAGAGAGAGAGAGAGAGAGAGAGAGAGAGAGAGAGAGGAAAGAAAAAGCCGAGTCAATGACTCGGACTGAGTTCCACCCGGGTCGTGTGTTATAATAATTAGGTCATCCACATAACTAAAACTCATTACGTCTAAGCCATGTTGTATATGTGGCAAACTCATCCCTGGTGTTGCTTTTGGTGTTCGCTAAATTGCAAGCATGAAAACTGTCTTTTCACTTTTTTAATCCGTGAAGACAATATCATTATGATATATATGAGTTTTTATTAATTTATTTATTTTCTTTTTGGTGGTTTGTCTTTTGAATGACTACAGGCGCAGCAACAGCACCAGCAACAACAACAACAACAGCATCATAAAACGGGAGCAAGGTCTGCATCTGGTTTGGAAGAACTCATAATGGGATGCACCTCCAGCAGTAATGTAAAAGAAGTGAGTAGATATATCGATCTAACTTTTTGACTCTGAATTTCATGACCTTTGTTTTGTCATAATGCCGACGAATCACAAGTGAAAAGAAAGAAAAAGTAAGCCAATGGATTACAAAGAAACAAAAGCAACAAAAACCAATTTCTTTATTACTATTAATTTAAATTAAAGATAGGAGAAGCTTCGCTAATTTTCAAAAAAAAAAAGATAGGAGAAGCCAAAGTCTTTTTGCCCTTTTCTCTTTATCTTTGTTTTTCATTTATATATATATATATATGTGTTTTGGTAGACGTACTTAGCATATCTAGACTCTAGCTAGTCTATAGAATATAATCTTTCTTGTTACCTGACTGTAAAGCCGTCATAATGTTCAAAATAGCAAAATTCAAAACACCAAAGCTACTGTGCATGTGACCTTTTTATTACCACCATTTTCATTTCTCATTATCATTATCATTTCTAAATTCAGATAGTTAACAAAAATTGTGTCCTTTTTTTATCAGATCAAGTACCCTAACAAAATAGGCTATTATATGTAGAGAGAGAGAGAGAGAAGAGCAATGTACATTGTGAAAACGACCAGCCTTCAACTGAAACTCAAGTAGAAACTCTCTTTTTCACTTTTAGAAAATACAGGTAGTGATACCCTCAAGTAGCAGCTTCCCCTCGGGCTCTTTTTTCGGTTGTTAATTATCTGCTAATTGTACTTATAGCTTTCAGAGAAAATTCTTTATTTATCAAAAAATTAGTTTCATAGAAACCCTACTAATCCTAATCTAAACCGGGCACGTTTGCGATTCATTTTGTTGCAGGAGTCATCCATGCCAAACCCTCAAGAGGCAGAGTGGATGAAGTACTCTTCCTTCTGGCCTGATCCTGACAACCCAGATCATCATGGGTAGAAGAGAAAACCCAAAAGAAAAAAAGAAAAAAAAATTTCAATAGAGAGAATAATAAACACACACTCGTCAAAGTCACAGTCACAGGCTCACAGACGGACAAAGTCATTATCCTCGTCATCTGTATTTTGCCACCACCCTCTCCCCCGCAAGTTCCTTTCAAACGTGAGAGGCCAAAGAAGTTGGTTTGGTCATCAACTTTTTCTTTCTTTTCTCTATCTTGGGGGGTCTCTGGCTAGCTAAGCTCTCTCTCTCTCTCTCTCTCTCTCTTGGGTCTCAACTGAATTAACTGAGCAAACAGTCCATGTTGGAAAGGAAAGAGAGAAAAAGAAGAAAAGGAGAAAAGAAAAGGAAAAGAAAAAACGAAGAAAGGCTGCTGCTCTCGTCTTCTGACAAATAGAAGGAGAACCAAAGACCCAAAGCAAATCCAATATTATTCTGCATGAAAATCATCACCTTTATCATTACACAATACCATCTTTATGGGTTATTCTTATTATTATTTTATTTATTTTGAAAATGTTTGTATAATGTTTCTTTCTTTCTTTCTTGTTCTTTACAGAGAAAAAAAATACCAAAGAGTTTGCGCCAATTGCAACATATACTTTGTTAATTGTGCTTTGGTTAGAGATAACTTTGTTAGTAAAGATATATCAATAGAAATGAAAATGTGTTATATTATATTAAGACAATATCGTTGTTCAGAGTGCTTTGCTTTTTGTCCCCTTGGAAAATATATCATAGAACAAAAAACGAAAAAGAAATGGAAAATACTTCCCTTTTTACCGCGTAATTAAGTTCCTACATTTTTCCGGCCAATAGCAATATGATATGTGAACATAATTTTTTCTTTTTGTGTTTTTTTTATGAATTATTTTTGCATACGGTATCAAACTATAATTCGTATGAAGGATGAGTATCTCTTTATAGGGAATGACGCATGCAGTATCCAAAAGAAAAAGACATAAGGAATTGATTCTTCATTATGTCATCTGTAAGTGTTTTACATATGCTATGGAAGCAGACTTAACTTTCTTCTTCCTTTAATTTTTTTTTTCCATTCTTTTTTCCTACTTGTGTATACAGCACTTATACATAAATGTATATATTTGCCAGTAAAGATCGAATTCTCTGCTCGTCAGTTCTAAATTATCAACAAATGCGAAGAACTTTCGGGCTCATCTGTTTCGAGTGACTGCTTGTGTTTCTCTTGAGGTTTTCCTATTAATATTATGAAAAAGGAAGCTTGCTTTTCTTTTGTTAGGAAGGAGAGAAACTTTACTCTGTTGGTTCCCATGCACCACCAAGTCCCTTGGCAAAACTGATAAGGCTCTAATTGCATATTTTGCTCTTAAAGGAAGTGGAAGTGGGGTTGAGCTAAAACTTGTAGTTGGAAATTTATCTGGAATCTTAGTATAAGATATAGTAACATGGAGTTTCACAGTTTTAGTAGTGATCAGTTTCTCCGTTCTTTTATTTCTTACTTCATGAGGGCGCTCTTTATTGCTTTATTCTATTCCAGATTCGAGCTTTTTCAGCAGTACTATTATTATAGACTACCAGTAAAGATGTGCTTATCTGTGTGTGTGTGTGTGTGTGTGAGAGAGAGAGAGAGAGAGAGAGAGAGAGAGAGAGAGTAACGTGCATGCTATCTTTATTTTCATGGGACGTGCATGAAATAAAGCTAAAAACAAGCATGGAAGGTAGGCAACTTCATCGTAATTTCTGAAGGGAATAAAGAGGGGAACAAAGAATGAAAGGACAAGAATAAACTTTAAGTTTCGAAATGACCAACATCTCCTGAGAGCCCTCGTTCAGCTGAATTATCCTATATATTATATGTTTATTTGTATATATATGTCTTGTTCGACATCAACCTAAAAAGGTGAAATTGAATTCATTGGCTTTTTGGAAGATTTTGGATGCTCTCTGTGCTTTTATGTATCTTTTTAGAGATATAGAGGGGGAAGAGTTTAAAAATAGGTACGTACGACAGTAGGGCGAAGCAGGGAGGGCTAAGATTTGTGGATGCGCAGAGATTTGGTCCCATAAAGAAGTTGCAGGAAGAATTGTAGGTGGTAGGTAGTGCAAGGACGAATATCACAACATGGCCAAACTCTCCCTTTTTCGGATTCTTCCACAACCAACCACACCACCCTTACTCTTTTTTATATTTATATATTTCACCACCTTTTCAGTTTTCATATATAAAAACAAACTCCCACTGCTTCTGCTTCTGCTTCTGCTTCTACCGAGCTCTAGGTAGTTGTACTAGTTTTGGTTTGGAGGGTTTTGGTGAGCATATCGTGCATGAGTGAGAGACTTAAGCAATGAGATTCAATAAAAACAATAGAAATAATTTTTTATTAAAAATATAGAATATATATAAGAATAATGTTCCATGTAAGAATATTGTGTGCATAAAATATTTACAATTCAAATTTATTGTCTTTGAGGACGTTTTAATATGAGAAAAGTTGTGACAAATGCGATTGTAGGATCCACAGTAGAAATAGGTTTTGTTTATACGATTATGGTATGAAATAGGATATCAGATCAGACACACAGTATAACACCAGACTTTTGTACCGAGATGCTACACAACACAAGGCGGCCACTAAAGTTGCAAAGGTGCTTTCTTTGAAAAGCCAACGTGGCTAATACCTCACTGAGTCATTTTTCGGGTGTTACGATCATATTCAAAAAAATGTTATAAATCGTGTATTTATATATTAATAACACTACGTGATGATGATAACACCTTATAATTTTTCCTTCGCATTATGATTTAAGCAGGAAAGAATATGGTTTTTGGTAAATTTCTTCCATATATAACGTGTATGGACTAACGGGGCAAAAGTGTCGCATCGAACAATTAGACTATATGTGGTCACAGATGTTGAAAACAAAGTTCTAATAATAATAATATTATCCTAAGATAAGATAGGATCGGAGAAGGAGGAGAAAAGGACAAAATAAACTGCTAACGTATGAGTGTTTATAATCCTGAAGAGTAGTTAAAATAGGGAGATTCATTATCATACCAAATATAGGAGCCTAAATTATTTATAAAAAAAAACATATATGAAATGGATTTTAGAAACACACTCAAAGCTCATTTATTTTACAACATAACAAAAAAGTTTTTAACTTCTTTTAAATTACAAAACTGTCTTTGATTTCTTAAAATAAACTCAAAACACTTAATAGGGCATCAAAGTAATTTAATAATCAAAATTAAATTCAATATAGCTCTCATTTTTTGGATTTTTTTTTATAGAAATTAAATGGTGCAGAGTTTATCTATATTATTAGTGCTAAGAATGGGTATATCCCAAAAAGAGCATTTTTGCTCACCACTTTAACTATAGGTGTACCCTCACCACCATATTTAATGCTTGACACGTCAATAGACATAACTATAGTTAACTTTTGTTTTGTATTTATGAAATCATGATTATACCTATAGATACATGTCAAGCATTAAGGATGGTGATGAGGATATATCTATGATTAAAGTGGTGAGCAAAAATGCACCATATGACTAAATATCTCTATAAAAAAATCAAATAAAAAACTTAAAAAATACAACAAGGGCTGGAAAGTGAGCATGGATGGATGGGCTGAAATGGGCCGCCCAACATGGGCCTTGAATCCGCACTAAAATTACGAAGAATTAATCCCTGTCATTTAAATATGTTTTCAACTACAAAAGGACCAATTGGCAATTTGCCAATACTTTCGAATAAGACAACAGACATTGGGGTCAGTTCATGAATAATTATAAATAGATAAATGTCGTTAGTACCCTACTAGATGACAAAACCAAAAAAGATCAAAAGCATTATTATCTTGTCTCCATCTTTGCATGCAATTATAGAATATCAAAAGTAGGATTGGAATTTAGAATTGGAATTTCGACCCCAAAAAGAAAAAATTAGAATTGGAATTTATGACCAGTAGGGAATTTTGTTATTGTTGTTGAGAATAACGGATTCTTAATTTATGAACCTCTAAAATACCCAACTGATGCAAAGGCTTCTCCATCATCCCCCTCACCAGCTGCAGCCGCCGCCTCAGTGTTGGTTCCATGACATCCATCCGCTGTGAATGCCTGAGTTTTTCTATTTAAACTCTACGTTTTTTTGTTCACACTAATACTTAAAGTATTAAGCTTTTAAGTTTTCTTATTATGTAGAAGACAAAAAGGTCATCCAACTTAATATTTAACCCAGGACATCTATATCTCACACCCCACCACTCTTCATATTAAGTTTCAAAAAATACAAACTCATCTACACCATATTGTCATATTACTCTTCTTTTACAATCCAAGAAACCTACTATACTCATATATTCTCTTCACAAACACATTTGACAATAGTGTTTTATCTCTTTAAGTAATGTGAGGTTGAGGTAAACTTAGTGGTGAGAGACAAGATAGCGGGGGTATGAGGTGTGGGGTGTGAGGTTGAGGTCGATAAGTTTTTTGTTTTTTGTTTTTTTTTTTTTTCGATAGTGGGGGTTTATTGGAAATTGTGAAAATTTGAATTAGAAATTAGAGGTGACTTTAGAATATAAGGTGAACAAGAGCAAAAAAAGTCCGGAGTTTAAATAGAAAAACTCTATAAAAAAAATCTAACTTGCTTGTTAATTTCCTATTTATTTGTGACAACTTAAGAGCTCTCCATCTTTGTTTCTCTTTTTTCTTTCACCAACTCACAAACTCGCAGAGAGGTCATGAATGCTTTTGAATTTTGAAATGCTCCAATAATTGTATGATTTCTTGGTTGCTGTGTTCCCATTACAAACTTGTATATTGTCTTTGGATTTTTTTTTTTTTTTTTTGTCCCAGTTCCTACTTGGACTTCCCTTTGCTAGTTTAAAGCTGGGGGATAGATTCATTTGTAATGGCGGCTCAGTATGCGTCACAAAATTTGTCTCAGATCGATTTCGGCTTACAATGTTGCCCTTGATTGGGTTTGTCTTCCTTTCCTCCTTCAATGTGCAGCCTACTTCGCCACACTTGACATAAGCATCTACACAAACAACCATATTCTCTCTCCCACACCAACAAGGTTAAAGCAAAATGATGTTTTAAATGCAGCAGTACATAAGGGTGGGTACAAACTAGGAAACTAACAAGCAAAGCGACAATTAAAAACGGGAGAAAAAATTGACGTACTCTAATGTACAAGTACAGCTCCAAATCCATTCCTCAGCCATTGCCAAGAGTGTTATACACAACATTCCAAGAAAGCCGCCGAATTCCCTTCTTTTTTTTCTTTTTTTCTCTAAAAATTCTTCATTTACCTTCTCTCCCTCGTAAACATGAAGCTACCAGAAACATTGGCACTTCATAAAACTTCTACATTTATTTCCACCATGCCCTTCTGTACAAGCACAACTCATGACACTTGTGTGAGATGTGGGAGAGCTCAGCAAGCACGTGGCTCTGGCACAGTCAACCGCCTTGTGACTGGTCCACAACTGCCAGAAACTTTCAGGGATGCAAAAAGGCAGGATAACCTAGCTATCATGGGACTGGCTTTCACCATTTTGGGAACTATTGCCAACTGCTTATAAGCATTATCGTCACACGTGCCATGATAGCCTTCAAGATCAGCTTTGGTAATTAGAACTGCATCTCCTGACGGAGAACATGCTGTGGTAGCTGGTTTACATCTGTTATATTCTTGAACAGCCTGCTTATTTTTGAAGTGCAAGCAACGGTAGAAAATGGTGAGTGAGGTTGTATGGGTAAGGGAATGAATGATATCAGTCACTGCAAAAGTTTAAAATGAAAGAAGATTGCAGATTACAATAAAATGCACAAGCATAAGAAAACTGCAACACATACCTTCCACTGTGAGGGGGCCAGCAGCACACGAGGTCTTCTAGAGCGCACATAGTCCAGGGCTGCAGAAGGTGTCATGTTCTTGTGTTTCACCTACAGAAAGAAATCAATTGAATCCTATGATGTCCAAATGGTTGAAAAGGGTTAATGATTAGTAACTCTTCAGCTAACGCAACAGGAAAACTTTTGAAGGCAGGAGACAGTTACCAAATAGCAAAGCACGATAGTTGTGCTCCTTCCCCGACTCAGCTTTACAGTGAACATAAGAAGTTCTACCACAAGATGCATTTACTGTATTCCAGGGAAAAACAAAGGTTACAAAATTAAAATAACATTTCAACAAATGATAGCTAAGAGATTACAAACTAGCAGATTTGAGGTTGAATAAGATCACTCACAGTGAATGAATTCCACAGCCCTGCTAATATCTTCAAATGAAGGAGCAAAGAGATAATCACGTGTCGGGATTACCAGATGGTCAATTCCATGAGCCTGAAAATCATAACATCTTTAAAAAAATGAGTAAAAATCTAAATAGACAGGATTTAAATGCATTTCACCCTTCTTATCTAACAAAATAGCAGCAAATGACAACCATATGGCGCAGAGAAGTCACGCACACGATACAAGGACGTTGGAACCAAAGTTTCATAAGGTTCATTGAGAGTGATAACACCGCCAACACCCAGTCGCTTCAACTGGGGAACATCTTTGGGGAATGGAACCGCACCGAGCAGAACAAACTGAAAAACAACACCACTTATCCATTATATACAAAAACTGAGACAACAAAGACTAGCATTAGAACACTGAAACAAGGATATCTCCTAAGACAACTTCAAGACCTACTTGCATCCAATCACCAGCAAAGGCCACAAGTTTTCAAATATGTATTAGCAATATGCAAGAATCCAATTTTTTTTAAGGTCCTGATAAAATGAAAACATCAAAATTTCAAAATCATTCTAAATAATAGTCAGAAAACTGATTGAAACAATTAAAAAAAACAAGCAAAAATATCATTCTGACAAGAAAATAAAATTTTCCATATATTAAGCTACATATATTCGGTCCTCCAATCACAAACAAACTTTCTTGCAAAAGTAAATCAATTTCAAAAACTTGTTTCTTGTTTTGAAATCAGCTTTCCCAGCAACCAAACAGAGCATAGCTTGATAGCCCCAACTCCCGTATTCATGACAATTGAAATAGATTTTTTTTTTTTTTATAATTTAAAAATTTTAAAATCAAATAACACACCGAAAACGATTTCCGTTTTCCAACGCTTTCTAGGCAAACAAACAGAGGATTAACGAAACCAATCTCGCCAAAAAAACAGAACAGAAATGAAAGAGAAGAACCTGGTCAACTTCGTCCCACCATCTAACTCAGCTCGACTCTTGTTCCGAAGCACATTAGATAATAGGGTAGGGTGGAAAAGGATCCGAGCCACCGGCTCCCTACTAGCGCTCTATTGGCGTCATCAACCCCAACCATCCGCCTCCCGGAAACGCCGTCGTTCCGAGCACACCCCGCCTCTCTCTAATTCCTCGATCTTCATAACGCAGACAGACACGCACCGAAAAAACCCCTAACACAAGATCGATTTTAAAGATGACAAACAAAAGGGTAAGAAAAGACTCCGAATGACTAATATCGTAAATCGCAGAATCTGCAAAATTAAATGACAAAGTTACATACTTTGGGATCATTACAGATTTTTCTTGAAATAAATCATCAAAATCAGACCGATTGGAAGGTAAAGAAGGATTTTCTTGGGGTACAAAACGAAAATAAGGGAAATTGAAGAGGTGGGTTTTCTTAAAATTCGGGGACTGAAGACAGAGAGTGTGCATCGTTAAATTAGATGCCAAGGAATTGGATATAGTAGCGAATAATTTTGGCAACTGAATCAACATTGTAAATGGTAAATATAAGAGGTTGATGTTTATATTTGGCCTCCGGAGTTGGGTTTTATTACGGTCATGCCACAAGGGTCAGGGTGACTGGTGGATCGTTTTTCATGATAAATCAAAAGTCCTGAAAGGGTTAGTTAATAAAAATAAAATAGATTTAAGAGCCCTGGATAGTATTAGTAAATAATTAGATTTAGAAAAAAAGTCTTTAAAAGCTAAAATACAGCAGCATGGCCAATAAAATTATTAAGAAACTAATTATATAAAAGCTATTTTCTTCCTCAAAAGGAGAGAG